>PVIW01006020.1:0-87221 GCA_004026585.1 Noctilio leporinus | reverse complement strand
TGGATGGGGAGGGAGACAGAGGGGAGCAAAATGGGGATGGATGTAATACAACAACAATAAAATAAAATAAAAAAAAAAACAACAAAAAACCAGAAAGAGGTAACGGAAAGCAAACATAAATATTTAAAATTATATACACACATATACATATTATAAGAGAAACAAAAAACTCAAAAAGTTTATGAGTAAGGTTGAGGAACACCATCCATCAAATTAAAAAACTGTATAAAAAGATGTAAAAGGTAAAGGAAATATAAGACAGAAGTTAATTCTAGGAGGTGAAACATCTGAGTGATAGGCATTCAAAGAAAAGAAAACAAAATGCAAAGTAGGAACTCATCAAATTAATTCAAAGAAGTGTCTGTTTAAAGGGCCAATTGAAGGCTCATCACGATGCATAAAAATATCACCAAAGAACATTCAGTAAAATTTCACATCACTGGGGGTGAGGTGGGGAGGGAATACTCTTAAAACTTATCAGAAAGGGGGAGAAAGTCTGCATGCAAGGCTCAAGAATCCAAATGGATTCAGAGTAAATAATACACTGAAAGCCAGAACATAAGTAAGAAATATCTTCAAATTTCTGAAGAAAATAATTTCTGAAATGGTGTTTTGCATAACAGAAACAATAAAAACGATTAAATACAAGTGATGACAAAACTCAAGTCAATTTTTATAGAAGAAAAACCTTCAAACATTTAGCCTCCATACATCCCTTCTTAAGGAAGTCATCCAAGGATGTGTTAAATCATCCTTGTTTTCCTTCACTCACACAACCTGAAAAACAAGAACAAAGTTAAATAAACAAAAACAGGTACTCACCAATATTCTCAGAGCCAGCCTTTCCTCCCAGCAGACAGGGATCTCTAAAATTCATCCAAGGAGACATCTCTGCTTGTCACTTGAGCACGGGGACGGCAGCCTTGGGCCACCGCTCTGCGTTTGACACAGCTGCTGCATCAGCGCCCTGAGATGGGAAGGTGAGCTGGTTCCTTCACTGGATTCCCTCATCAGGAAACCATTCTTCCTTTTAAAGACCCGGGGGGGGGGGGGGGGGATGCCACAGACTACCGCGAGGAGGACATGGTTGGGGTAGGTGGCAAGTGGGTTTTCTGGAGACAAGCAGGGTCGGACCATGCAGGTAGCAGTCTGTGACTCAGGTAGAAGGTGCGGGGAGGAAGGTGAGGAGGAGGAAGAAGCAAGTGAGGGCCCAGATGGAGTCGCAGGGAGAGAAATGGCTGGGATGTGTTGAGTCGGAGCAGTCCCGTGAAGGGCCACATTAGGAGAATCTGGCCTGGGGCCCCTACAACCCACTTCCAGAGGAAGCTAGGTCTGCAAGGATCTTGAAAATCCATGGAGGCTATCAGGGGAGTCCAGGGTGCCCCAATGCCGAAGGCCCCTCCTAGCTTTAGGACTTCGGCTCACAGCCCCCTCCACCTCACCCAGTCCAATCAGAGTCGCTTAGTTGTGGTACCAGGCAAGTGGCACCTCACTGGCCCAAGTGCTGAGCAGAAAACACCACGGAGTCAGACCCAGGAAGGAAAGTGCGCATGCTCTAGCTGCAAAACTGGAATAGGGCAGCCGCCAGCGTCAAAGGCTCTATGAGAACCAAACAAATCTGTCGTTGCTTTGCGAGCAGAGCTGACGGCTGATCCGGAAGTCCCTCAGATGCCCTGTGGACACTACCATCACCTGGACCAGTTTTCTTCTGCAGCAGAAGGTCGTCCCAGAAGATTCTCTCCCTGTCCTTGGAGCATTTGCCTTTAGGAACAGAATAATTAACTCCTCTAGTTCCAGCCATGCTCCATAGGTTTCATCAAACATTCATTGAGGCTTTGTTTGTGACTTAAGTTTACTATTAATACTGAAGTTGCATCTTGTGGTAGAATAGCATTTTTTTTTTTTTTTTAACATTAGTTGTTTCAAAAACTCGGAAGCTTACTGGGTGAAAACTGAAATTGGCTACTGTTGAGACAGGGGAAGGAGAGACAGAAGAGGTGGAACACTCCAGACGCGTGGGTGGCAGGTTGGAGGGGCTTGTCTTGGGCACTGAGGGAGAAGTGAATCTCCACATCTTCAAATCTTGAAAGTTTATATAGAGGTCTTAACTGGGTTTATACATACTCAGTCCTAATGATCTCAGCAACACCTTAATCTTTCAAGGCTGCCTGCCTGAAACAGCTCCCAGCGTGAGAATGGTGAGCAAAGCATATGTTCCAAGAGCAAGGGAAGGGGTAAGAAGCTGACATGGTATACAATAAACTACAATAAAAAGGTATATGCAAGTTAGAGTCAGGGCATAAAAAAAGAAAGGGCCATCTCAAATCAGGAGTAAGGGAGTTTTGGGAGACTTGGCAGGGCAGCACTTGCACAGTTGAAGAATGACCAACAGTTTGTAGAGACTTTTAAACTGGGAGGATAAAACACGCCCAAAACATGAAGCAGCTAGTCACTTTAGTCAAATGAAACAAAGTTCATATAGTTCTTACATACAGTTTGTATGTCTGTGTGATTTGAGTGGGGCTAGAGACAAAGAAGTGGAAGATAGGTTTGGGGATTTCTACATCAACCCTACATCTGTAAGGATCCTGAAAAACTCATGCATTGCATAATGCATAATCCTTAAACCAAGCCTTGGATAACTAATGCCTAAATGTAGTTATAATATTTAGTTGGCCTCTTTTGATTAATTCTACCTTGTACATATTTTATCTTTATTCCTCTTGAGTATTCTTGATTCTTGGTTCCACACTTTCTCATTTTTAACTCTTTTATTGTTTTTCAGTTTGCTTTGGATAGACTCTCCTGGATCTCCTGGATTCAGGCAGGGTATCTTGGGTCTGTTTTTGGCCATTTTAAGTTGAAGCTAGGTGACTCATCAGTTTTAAGATTATTTATTTATTTGTTTGTTTTTTTGCACTAAACCTGGCAAAAGCAATTGGCACTGATTTAAACAGAAACCATACACAAATGTTTAAAATTGCTACTGTTTTTTTTTTTTTTTTTTTTTTTTAATATTTTATTACATTATTTTTAGAAAGAGGGGAAGGGAGAGAGGCAGAGAGGGAAAGAGACATCAGTGTATGGTTGCATTTCACCCGCCTCCAGCCACAGACCTGACTGGAAACCTGGCTTGCAACCTGGCCATGTGCCCTGGCTGGGGAATTGAACCTGCGACCTTTGGGTTCGCAGGCTGGCGCCTTAACCACTGTGCTACCAGCCAGGGCACTACTGTGTTTTTATCTCATGGATACCAGTAGCACACTGGGCTATTCTAACTAACTGTGAAATTACATATTCAATTTTCCCTATGAGACAGATGTTGATTTAGATAAGTATTCTTGTTATTTTATGCATTGCTATTTTGAAATTTCAAAAGCATATCATAGTTAACACATGAGCTTTTCAAATAAAATAGCAATCAAAAGCCCTGAAATAATATTAAACATGATTTCAATGTTAAATCTGACATCTAAAGAACTTTATTCAGTGACAACACCTTTATATTATTAAATAAAATGCCTTTCTAAAATTTTTAATACTCCAGAGAATGAAATATATATTATTTGCCTATTAATGGCTAAAAGGTATTATTTTTAATGCTTTTCTTTAATTATCTACTGATTTTAGAGGAAGAGAAGAAGGGAGAGAGATAGAGAGAAAGGCACATTGATTTGTTGCTCCACTTTATTTATGCATTCATTGGCTGATTCTTGTATGTGTCCTGACCAGGGATCAAACCTGCAACCTTGGTATATCAGGACAATGCTCTAACCAACTGAACTACCCAGCAAGGGCTAAAGACTCAGAGGTATTATTAACTAATTAAGAAAATTTTGAGCTAATTGACAAATACAAAAATCAAAAGATATGTTATGATGTATGCTTGAATTCTGCACAAAATATAAAGAAGTCTTTAAAACAATGTAAAATATTTCAAATAATAAAGGTTTTCTGCCATTCATGTAATCATCTTCAATAAAGTTGTTGCCTTCATTGCTATTCTGAAGAGCAAATACTCATTTGAGGATCTGAAGTCATGGGTGAAATTAGTACAGTAGAGGACTCTGCGTCTGGTGAAAACTTAATAAATAGTAATTGATTGATGAACCGTCAACATATCTCTTTTTCCTTCCTGAATCAGGTTGTATCTACACTAAAATATCCCGTGGAAAGTGAAACTGTTAAGTTGTTACATTATATCCATGCAAAAAAATTAAAACAAAGGTAAAATTCAGTCATTGTATTTCATTGGAATGAAATCAAACTGATTTGTATATATAGAAGTTTCCAGAATATAGGTATAGCTGTCTTTCATTAGGATACATCTGGTTATTAGATCAGTTTATTACTTCTCAAACTGTGTCTTAACTTTATATAAAAAAATTATCACTTGACAGGGCTTTAAATTTTTCAGATTTTAAGAATTTGTAGGTAGCAGTGATTCACAAAGGCTACATAGAAATAAAAATTGTCACAAGGTATTGAAGATGACTGATTAGTACAACAATTATTTTCATCAGAATTTTTTAAAAGATTTTATTCATTATTTTTAGAGAGAGGGGAACAGAGGGAGGAAGAAAGGGAGAGAAACATCAGTGTGTGGTTGCTTTTCACCTGCCTCCAGGTGGGGACCTGGCTGGAGACCTGGCTTGCAACCTGGTTATGTGCCCTGATTAGGAATCAAATCAGTGACCCTTGGGTTTGCAGACTGGTGCCAATCCACTGAGCCACACCAGCCAGGTCATCAGAATTTTTAAATGCTGACTTTCCATATTGCACTCTTTTAATTCACTTTTTAAAACTACAGAGTTTATTAAAATGATTTATTAGAGTCAGCACTGTAGAGTAGGTAAGAGTAATATACCATAGTCTGTGGAGCCAGCTGCCTCAATTTGACTCCAGGCTCTGCCACATTTAACGAGTGAGTGACCCTGAGCAAGGTATTTAATCTCTCTGTGGCTAGTTTATTATTTGTAAAAAATTGGATATAATAACATTTACTTTATAGTATAGTTATGAAAAGTTAGTTGGTATTTATAAAGCATTTAAAGTAATCCTTGGAACATAGCAAATACTATATAAATACTTTTCTTAAAATAAGATATCTAAATGAATAAATTATCAGTAAAAAAATATTACAATGCTGCAAACTATATGAAGGGAAACAGTGAGTCACACAACAAAGAAATTGATCACCAAGAAATAACCTGTGTTAACATTTTGTAAATATTATTTCAGGATTTTCTCTTTGAATATTTATTAAAGGAAAACAGGTTAATACCTAAGAAGGAAGTTAATAATACAAGAAATATTACTTATTTTACATTTCAAAGCAAATAGATTTTATTTTATTTTATTTATTTATTTTAAAAATTTTAAAAAAAAATTTTATTGTTGTTGTATTACATCCATCGATTTTATTTAATTTTAATGTAATGGACAAAAGGAAGCAAAAGTATCATTAATAGAATTGGTAAACTTCGTATAAATGTTTATTCAACCCATGTTCATATTTTAAAGAGGACCCTAAATAAAAGAGATTATAAAAATTATTAATAAGTGATAATTATTTTTTTAATCTCATGCCTTGAATTCTCTATGAGAGAAGTGATTAACATTCTCACACTTTCATATTTTTTTTCCTTACTGATACTTTATTCTTGCATTTCAATAATTTACCAGACTTTATCTTGAAATTAACATATAAGATTTTGATGCATTTTGTTATATTTTGCAGGTTTAGCTCTTTCTTATTTTGATGGGCATCTCTGATCACCTTTCCTGGTAGGTGTGCTAGTGTCCTTTTATTTAAAGTATAATAATTTTCTTCATGTTGAGTCATCCTCAGTCTGCTCTAGCAATAGTCATCTTTCAAATAATTTTTATTTTATTCGTTTTTTGCCTTTGCAACCACTGAGATTACCTTTACCTATAATCCATATGAATAATTTGATTGTTAGTAATATCTATTGTTTTTTCTCCTTTCTAACTTTCTTATTAGGTAAGAAATAATACTGTGTTTGGTGTTAACATTTCCCCTTACTATTTTTTAAAATTATTTTTTAAGATTATATTTATTTATTTTTAGAACAAGGGGAAGAGAGGGAGAAAAAGAGGGAGAGAGATATCAATGTATGGTTGCCTTTTGCACGCCCCGAACCGGCTCTGGCCCTTAACCCAAGCATGTGCCCTGACTGGGAATTGAACCAGTGACCCTTTGCTTCACAGGCCATACCAGCCAGGGCTTATCTTTTTCTTTATTGAAATCTTATTTTTCACATTTATGTTTTTGAGCATTTATCTAACATGAGGCAATTGCAAAAAATCTACTTTTCTTGTGCATCTTTTTTCCAGCTGGAAAAAATGTATTTTTGGTGCCACATATGTATAGTTGGAATGGCATTTATTTTCATTTGTTTTTGCTTAATCTGACTGCTCTGATTCTGGCCTATCTATGTGCTCTGATAAAATTTGTGCTGTGATCAATTTACCATCTTTCTTTTAAGCTATAGGAAGTAGGGCTTGAAATTGTTTGGAAGATCCTATTCTATAGTGTCAGGGTATGTGAGTGAGGAAAAAAGTGATAGGCTGACTAACCACCAGGCATCTGCTGTCCTTTCTGAGATCCTATTGACTATCACTGCAAACAGGGCTTCATGAGTGCACACAACTACAAACTGGTCCCTGGAATCTGGCAAGTACTGGTTATCATTCCTTTTAATATTAAGCTGCTTTTATAGCATTAATTCTAAAATTAAAGGGTTTGCCTTATTTACTTAGAATTTCCTATTGCATTCCTTGGTCTATAATTCTACAAATTAGAGGGTATTCATGAAAATGCTCAGAATTTTGTCAATGAAACTTTTTTGTTTAGCATTGTTTCTGGAAGTGGGGGTGAAAATATTGAATTATGGCATGGCCCAGTTTTACCATTCTTCCCATGGCCATGATTATAAAGCATTTTTTGTAAGATTGCTTCCCTTTCCTTAATTGCTGCACGTATTTATAAAAACAATTCTATTTATGTTTTAATGAAAGGAAATTCTGTAATATTAATTTATTGTGCCATTTTTAGTCTTATTTTATGTCTCTTTAATTATTTCCCAGTTTTTATTCCTGATTTACCACTATTATAATATAGCTTGGGGTTTGGCCTATTTAAAATAAATAATGTAACTAGACTATGAATCTTGACTCCAAAAATTTACAATGGTAAGATGATACTGCTTTTAGTAAAAAATATAGAAACAACCTCGAACCTGGAGCATTTGTGAATTATTAGTGATACCTCTGTGACATCATTGCAATAATTTATTTCAATGGATTATTGAGTCCATGGCCTGGATGATCATGAAGGGACAGAAATACTGAGCTGTCCTGCCAGCTCTTTCTCAGGGAGGTAGATGCACCACTGCTTCATACTTAAATATAACAAGTGCTGACTCAGTTCTCAATGATTTTAAGCACAGATGTTGACAACTTCTGGGGAACAGTTCTGCACTTTGTTTTATGCTTTCAGTGTTTAGACTTCTGAATAATTAGCAGCACCGTATAATTTGTGTATTTATAATTTATTTGGTAATATGGACCCTGGCTCTATTAGCTATAAGATCTTTTGTAAATTATTTAATTCCTATTTTTAATATATCACATATAATAAAAATCATTCTTTGTAAGGATTAAGTTAGATGAAGTAAATGTGTACAGGACCCAAACCATGATAGGTGCTCAAAAATGTTATCTTCCTCAAGCTTTATTTATTTAGGGCTATGTAGGATTGTCCGTGTTTTATAATATGTTATAAAACAACAGCAATTTATATTGTCTTTCAATTCTGTTTTAGGCTCTTTTCAAATAGATTCTGGCAAGAAAGGGAGCAAACATTTTAGATTCAATCTGCTCTTCTGCCTAATCCCTTTGCCGTCACAGGAATACTCAGTTTATTGCAGCCTCTATATAGTGTCTATGTCCTAGAGATGTAATTAAGAGGGTAGTATTTCACAGCTCAGGTTCTGAAATCCGATCTCTTGTGCTTCAGTTTAGGCCTTGCCACTTTTTAATTTGACCAAATTACTCTTTCATTCTGTAGCTCAAATTTTCTTCCAGTGAAATTGGTAAATAGTTCTTCATTCATATAGTTTGTATGGCTACTAAATGAGCTATTTCATGTGACATGCTTAGAATAATGTGTGACATAAGGGTGCGTTTAATAAATGTTATAGTCTCTTAGTAAAAGCATACCTATTATAATAGGAAGATTTATTTCAATGGTTTGCTCAAGATTTACTTGACCATCCCTACTTCTATGGGTAGAATTCATTGCTCTCTCCTTTGTAGCCCCATCTAACCTAATATATATTTCTATGATACATATGTTACATTTTACCTCACCTTAGCAGTTATATACTCTTTCCTGCTATGAGACTGCAGATCCTCAATGGCAGATATTACATCTGTGCATCTGTGGCATCTGACACAGCCTAGTATGTATATGTAGTAGGGGCTTAGTAGGTACTATATAGCAATTAAGAGTAAAAACACTGGAATCAGACCACCTTGGTTTAAATATTAGTTTGGTCATGTGTTTGCTGTGTGACAACAGACTAAGTAATTTATCCTCCTGTTCTTCAGTCTCCCCTTTGGAAGAATAAGGATAATTGCATGTCTACATCATAGGGCTGTTATATAATTAAATACATACACATACAGTGATTAGGATAGGGCTTGGACTATAATGGGAGGCCAATAAATAATAGATTGTGGCAAAACTGAATTGATGAAAGAAAATTAATATGTGATCATTATCTTACATGTAACTATCAAAACTTTCAAGTCCTAAGTATCATGGGACTATTTAAGAAAAGAGATTTCTCTATGGCTAGGACAGTAGCAATACTTTTTTTAAAAGATTGTCTTCATCTCTTCTTTTCTTCTTCTAGAAAGGAGCCACTTTATAGTTTAAAAATTATGTTTACAATGGCAGGTAAATTTCCTCTTTACATTTGAGTGGGTTACATTCTGAGTAACCTACTCAAAATCCTAAGGCTCTGAGTACATGTGGCTGCCTCTACCTAGTATGAAGCTCTCCTAATACCAAGACTTTCACATTCCTAGAGACAGTTTTTCCCATTGCATTCTTTTCTTAATCTTTTTATTAAGTTACTGTCATTCTATCACAGTTGTCCCATTTTCCCCCCATTGCTCTCCCCTGCTCACCCTCCTTATCCCCTCTCTCACAGTCAATCCCCATCCTGTTGTCCCTGTCCATGGGTCATTTATATTAGTTCCTTGACTAGACCCTTCCCCTTCTCCTCCTTTTCCCCCTTCTCCCCCCTCTCTTCTGGTCACTGTCTTTACTGCCTTCACAGATTGGACTGTACTCATCAAGGAAACCCACTGGCTGTTTCAGTTTGCTGAGCTTTAATTTCATGGTCCACTAGGAAGATTCTTTGATGTTATTCCTAGTAGCCATTGGAATAGGGTGAAGCAGGGTGAAAAGAGCAATAGAAGAGATTTATGTTGACTCGTAATTTCTAATAGCTGGCAGTTTGTGGCAAACAATAATAGGCAATTCCTTAGTGGAATAATTTTAATCAAAAACAAAGAGTATTAGCCTTGGATTTTTATCCTTAATTATATTCAGTTTATCCTAGTTCTCAGTATCAGTGGGTCAGAGTTGAGAATAATGCAATTTAAGAAGTAAACAGTATTACAAACCTCTTATTCTTATATGAATACCCATATAAATATTTAGGCATGCCTTCTTTTTTAATTGAATGGGCCAAAAGGAGTAAATCATTTTGAGGATGGGATCAATACTATTTGTTTCATCATCCCTGTCATCTAGCAGAATACCTTGCATAGACTAGGCAAGCTCAGTAAATGTTTATCAATTGAATGAACTCAAATTTTCCATAAGATACTACATTCCTATTCACCTAACATTTATTAAACAGTTGCCACATTTTAAACTCAGTAGTAAGCAATTTCTCACTCATTTACCTATGCCTTCTTCATCATAATCTTCCCATTAAGCAATTTTGTTATTAGTCTCCTTTTATAGAAAGGGGAAAAAATAGACTGCAGTTTAAAATAATGTTGTCCAGAACACAAAGTAGGGTGCGTTCAAAAATGAAAGGGTGATTGGATCTAGGATTTCTTGTTTTTTGGTAATGTAAAACAACTTCATATACATATAAAAAAGCAAACTCAGTTAAAGCTTTTATATTTGTGTAAGTTAATTATACAAATGGATATATGAAAACTATGGAACATACAATGTATTAAAGTGATGGGAATTAGTGTGTGTGTGTGTGTGTGTGTGAGAGAGAGAGAACAGTTAGACATGCATGTAAATTGTAGGTGAATTAGCTTTGGTAAATTTATCAATTTTACTAACATGGGGGGAGGATCCAGTTGGCATATAATGAATGATGATGGATATACAGAGAAGGTTAATACAGCTTGTAATTCTAAGCTGAAGAGTTGATATTTTATGAGAAAGAATAAACCCAAAATAGGTTATTTAGCAATGCATTAACATTATGAATAATGGTTCAGAGGAAGGTTCTGATTCTTATGCACAATATAAGTCTTTAGGTGAAACTTCTTTTATTTAGCTCCTGTGTGACCTTGGTTAGCTTCTGGTTCATTGTAGTTCATATCACTCTGCTGACTTAGGATAGAGGTCTCTCTTCTATTGCATGTCATTATTTCAAGTATTTTGTAAGTTTTTACATATGTTTGGCCTGATATTTGCTTGAGCTTGCATTTCCAGAGCACAGTCATAAGCAATCAGCAGCCTCTAAATGAATTCATGAGGATGTTCACAACCCAGTGAGCCGGAAGAATTTCCTGAAGGACTAGAAGCATATTGTAAGACTAGCTTCCAGGATTCTTATGGTTTGTCATGCATTCCTGTATATAATAGATTGCATAAAACGTTCACTTAATACAGCTTTGATTTATGCCATTGGGGAGGTTATAACCCGCTCATTCATCATACTTCAAATTTAATAAATAGAATGTAATTACAGGAATATAGGGTATAAAATTATAGATCAAGTTTTGTCTCAACAAAACTAAGTTATCAAAGGGGGAATTTGAAACCATAGAAAAACTAACTATTGACATAAAATACTCTGCCAAGCAGGATCTCCATATTTTTTTTTCTTCTGTTGCTATTGTTATAAGTAAAGTCCAGCTGAGGCTCAGGAATAGTGTTGGAACCTTTCATGATTTAGTCCTTTCTCATTTACCATTGTCTTAAACTTTATATTCCCAGTAACACGGTATACAGGTTTTCATATGTTTTTTGTTGTTGTTGTTTTGTTTTGTTTTTTGCCATTTCTTGCTTTAGTATTGATGATCATGCTTTGCTCTCTTCTTGGAATGTTCTTTGTTCTACTAATTCTTTTAGATTCAACTCATTTTGTCATCTTTCGGGAAGGTGCCAAGAGTTGGCTCTCACAGGTAGTTTTGTAATTGTTATATAACTGCTTTTCATGTGTTTTTCTCCTTTCCCAGGTCAAAGTCTGTATCTTAGCTATTTTTCTAAATTTTACTGCCTAAAATAATCCTAGGCACAATACTGGGGCTAAATAACCGCTTGTTGAAACAATAACTTTAGGTAGCTTCCAGTGCAGAAGGAATTCCAACTTGGATATTTAAGGAAACACTCTTCTTCCTACTGGAGAAAGGAAGCTTTTTTCTCCATCTTAACCAATCAGATCCCAAACATCTATCAGTAAGATAACAAGGTATTATGCTTATATAATAGAAAGAAATGTTTGTATAATTTTTCATTACCTAGAAAGGAACAGTAAAGATAAGTACACATACATACATAAGAGTCAAATACCAGAGAGATGATTGAATTTTAATTTGGAAAGTAAGATCTGAGACTGAGGGTTGCTATAGCCTCATTTGTACATGAAGCCTGTGAAAGTCAGGCTCTTCAAAAATTCAAGATCAAAATGATGGCACTAGTTGTGGGAGATATGAATACAATTTTTAGAGACAGATGTTTTTGAGCAGTTTTTGAAGGTCTAGTGTCTTGATCCTGAAGAGTCTGTCAGATTGAAAATTGTGGTTATCTTTGAGCATCAATGTGACAGGATGACAGGTGGGAAAATGCCAGAATGAGAACGAGGACTCAGATTGGGCCAAGGTTCATTGTAGCATTCTTTGCTGATGGCTCAGAGCAGTAAGAATTTTAGCCTCTGGATGCAGACTTGAAAAACTTGTATGGTAAGGCTGTGTTGAAAGGTACAACAAAGGAATTAGGGTTTAGTCTTAATTGATAGGTTTAAGTGAGTAATGCATTTGGAAAGCAGTTATTCCAAAATTGTGACAATTTTGAATAAAGGCTCAATTCCTCTATCACAAACCTTTGCCTCTGGAATTTTGCCTAGAGGGTGGCAGCAGGCAGTGGGCAGTGGGATTCCAACTGTTGCTCAGTAATATGGGTGCAGAAAAGAATCAACCAATGGAAACATCAGTAAGCAGAACAACAAACCAGTGTTTCTCTCTCTCTCTCCCATCTTTCCTCTTTCTCTCTAAAATCAATGAAAAGAAAAAAGGAAAAACAGCAAGAGCTTCTCACCTACATTGCCCTCCTTTCATACTGCTCTAGTTTCTTTATTATCCTAATTATTAGCTTAGATGATCAAATTACATTTATTTTCAGTTTACCTTCATGCTCTAATTCAGGCTCCAAACTATTCTCACATCTTTTTGTTACCAAAAAGCAGTCAAGCTATCAAGTCACACCTTTAATCACTTAAACCTATCAATTAAGGCTAAACACCAACATCTGAGTTCTCCTATCATTTCCCCCTGTTAGTTTTAATTATCTTATTTCTATAGGGTTAGTTTACAAACTAAAACAACATAAGATACTAAAGCTACACAATTTTGGAAGGATGTCAGGCTTCTGCCTCAGAGTCTGTTCGCTCTAGAACACCCAAAGAATAAACCTGCCACCTTTGCCAGGCCAGCCCCATCCTAGGCTATGCCTGGGGGTCCTTCCCATCCAAAATACTGTTCCTTGGGAAATGCCGGCAGCTGAAGCACCATCATCCAGCCATCCTTGAGGGGGAAGAGAGCTAGAGAGCTGGCCCTCTTTTATTTCAAATCTTCTTGCCTATAATTCTATGTGCTCTGGGGGTATTCAGCTTCTCAGCCAATCTCGTTCTAGAAAATTTACCATTGTCTAGGCAAACTCCTCCTACAACCTTCTTCCCAGTGATCTGATCAGATCTCTCTGTATCGATTTGGGAATCTAATTTTATTCTATTTAAAACATTTGATGACTACAGTATGATTTTCAATTTTTAACACTACCCTTAATATTGAGTAAATAAATACTGGTACTTTACTATTATCCTATGTTCTAGAATTGCTTGTTTTGTGTAGACTATCCTCCCTAGGCCAAATAGAAAAGTCATTAATTAAAGAGCATCTTGGGATATTACTGATTTAGTAGAATCTAGGTTCATTACCGATAGCTCATAGTTTTGTAAGTTCTGAGACATTCTCCCTATAAACCCTAAGTTCATGGGAAAAATAAAAAGTGCAAAGAAAGAAAAAGTTTTTTTCTCTTGGTTTTTAAAAACCTTTTTAAAAGCTCTTCCCCATGGGGAGCACCAAGGCCCAGATTTATTGAGTTCCCCTGGACTGAGCAGTCAGAGTAAAAGCAAACTGAGACAGCAGGTTCCAGTCTCCAACCTCTGTAACCAAAGAGATAGCTAGAGAGAGCCCTTTATATGTGCCTAGTATGTTTGAACTGATAGTGTGAAAGAAATGCCATTCTTCTCAATGAAAGAGTTTGTTTCTTTTGTGTGATGTTATAATTCCTTTCAGCTCTAAGACTCAGTTGTAGAAAATATATCATTTCCAAGAACAGAAGTATAAAAGATAAAATATTGTGAAAAGTAAATTTTTTCTAGGTTACCTGAATAGCAGATGTGCACAATTGGATTAGACTTGATCTTTGAGGTTAAAACCTGGGTTTTATAACATTCTTGGATTTTCTATGTCTCAGTAAACTTTAATGTATGCAGTATACTATATATTGAAATGTATTCCTGTTCCTCTTTTTAAGGAAAGAGTGGAAATATTAAGTAATTTAGGAAGCACATTAGTACTTATGAAGGTAGTTTTGAAGATCATTAGAAAGGTTTGTGCTGTACTTGATTCACTTAGTGAAAAAATCTGGGGAAAACAATGCCCAAATAATCACACATCAAGTTGTAATAAGAAAAAATTACTAGTTGTTAAAATGTTTTAAAATTTATATTATAATCAGTTAAAAAGGAATCTATCATCTGATTTTTATTTCAACTTATTCCTTTTCTTAAATGCCTTTCATAGTTTTTATTTCTGTGTTCAAAGATTGGACAAAAGAAGCACTAAGTAGGTGAGCTGACTCCCTTATTTGTTCAGCTTTATTAAGCTCGTAATGTATCTTGTGTGTGCCTTTGCCCCAGGCAAACACAGGAATGTGGGACTTGGCTCTTTTACTGAGAGGATGCAACTGGTATGTCTGACCAACTTCACATAAGATCACTAATAATGTTGCAAATAAATTAAGTGAAAATATGGTTTACATTTCTGCTATAGTGGGACACCAAATAACCATTCACACTGCCTTCATACCTGTGCCTTTGATTAGAAAACAATGAATGATGGGAATGAAAGTTAATTTTAAAATTGCTTTTTACAGTTTGATGAATGGGGAACTAGTTTAGGACATATGCCCTGTTTAAGAAACACTTCTAGGAGGTAAGTGCAAAGCTCAATGTCTTCTTTCATCCTGCACCATCCTTAAGATTCTCCAAAACCTTCAATCTTGCCCTTTTAGCCCCACAAACTATCATTTATCCTGTAAATGAACTGGTGGGGGAGGAGGTCAGGAGGACTATTATTACCTCAAATCTGAGTGGTATTTTCAAGAAAATATTTTCTGCATGACTTATTATGTTATTTCCCCATCATAGATTGTTTTAATGTTTAACATATTAAAACAACAGTAAGATGAATTATTATGAAATTAATATCACCCAGATTGCTTAATATAATTCTTCATTTTATTATATACTGCCTATTCAATTGAAATGTGTTTTAAAAATTCAGTTTGACCTACTTGGATATGACTATTTTAGTTATTTCTTAATATCTTCTAGCTTAGCTGCCTTTTTTTTTTTTTTTAGATTTTATTCATTATTTTGAGAGAGAGGGGAAGGGAGGAAGGAAGAAAGGGAGAGAAACTCCAATATATGGTTGCCTTTCACCTGCCTCCAACTGGGGACCTGGCTGGAGAACTGGCCTGCAACCTGTGTATGGGCCCTGACTGGGAATTGAGCCATATCAATCAACACATAGCTGCCTATTTTTATATCTGAAATACTTTCTTATTGTTTCTATTGATTTACTATGAAGACCTAAAATTAAAACAATGGAGATTTCTATTGACTAGAAAAAATGCTAATATTCACAGAATGAGAAAAGAAGAAATAAAGTCTGTGGTATCTATCCTAAAGTCAATTATAAAGTAAAACAACAAATTTGATAGCACATTTTACCAGGTTATTTGGAATGCTTTAACAATTTAACTATTATTAGGTATTACCCTGTTTCTATAAGCATGTCCATGGTTCATAGATTTTATATATTTCCTGCTGTTTCTGGAAACAACACTCTACTTCTAAATGCATTCTAACCCCCTATCAAAATGTTTTAATTTAAGAAAAATCATGAAACAATGAAAAGAGCAGCAGCACTGCAAAAGTAATTTTTCTTCCAAAAGACAAGGGTACATACATCTAGGAAGCTCTGTTAGTTGTACTGGGTTTTAAAACATATGGAATATAGACAAAGTTGATGTACTGGAACTTTCTAATCTAAATTAACAATCTTATGCCTCACTTGACATGCCCCTTCATCATGTCAGCCCACTGGCCAGCCAATGTGAAGCAAGACCTAACACTCTCTCTGGCTTACCCTTACATGCTAATCAAAGATATTTTCAATATTTTATTGTCAAATATTGCAGTGGTTAATGATATGTCAAGTAATAGCACTAATCATGATTTATTGAGCAATTATAATGTGGTAGGCATTGCACCAATCACTATACTATGCACCAATCACTATACTATCACTATATTTTATTTAACTATTGAAAAAATTGTGCAAGATGGTTGCATTACTTTCATTTCTCAGTGAGGAAACTTAAGCTCAAAAAGGAACAACTGGCTAAGATCATAGGACAGTGAGCTTCAGAGCTGCAATTTGAATTCAAAATCTATTCCTTTCCGTTAGCAATCAGTACGTTACTAGACTTAGGCTAATCAAATCATCTAAAAGCTATAAGAATTGTTTCAACACATAGCAATAAAATGACAGTTTCCACCAGCATGTGGTGATTTGAAGACCAGTGAATGACTTTTTGGTTGTGACAATGATTAAGGTGTGCACCTGGCATTTGGTGCTGCTGGTGGTGGTAGGGATAGATGGGAATGTTTGGCAAGGGGGCTAGACTTCCTGAAATTTGGGGGGCAATTTCATACAAAAGTGAGATTCCATGTAACCTGCTGAATTTTGAAATTCAGATATAAATAATGGTGAAAACTTTTTCACTATTATATAAGCCTAACATTTAACTTTCCTTTATATATAAAAGTGCACAATGATTTGTTTTTGTTCCCTTGCATGGTTTTAATTGACACTAAATTTCAAGGATGCATTCAGCATACGAACTGAAAAATGAGCACAGATTTTTTTTTTTTTTGAGGGGTTGGAGTCTTGCCAAGAATCATTCATGGCTAGTAGGGCACTGTAGCATTTAAGTTGTCAATAAGGCTTTTTCATATCATCCTGTATTTGGAGCCGTCAACGGTCAGGTGCAAGACACTGTCTATTCCATCATTTCATCTAGAATAGTCATGCCTGATGATTGGTACAATGTAATGCACATTATGTTATAAATGTTTTTATGTATATCTTCTTTTGGTTACATTAAAAATATAATATTAATTTCTTCATAAAATTAAGTGGGTAGTCACATTATATTATCTACCTATTTTATTTTATCACAGAACAAAAGAGGTAATATAAGACATTTAATATGGTAAAGGGTGTTGGGCCTGATAGGCTGACAACTATTCATTTTTTGGTCAGCTTCTCCGTATGAGGAGCTGGGAATCAGGCAGTACTGGCCTATGATTATAAGAGCAGCTTCTGCCTTGCTGTGGGCTCTCTAGAGTCAAAATTGTTCCTTTTAACTATCTATAATAGCAATGTTTCAGGACCTTTTGATAATTCATCTGTTTTTCATTTTTTAGTCATGATGATGGCTTTGAGCTCAAGAAATGAAATTTAAATACTGGTTCTCACATTTTCCACTTGGGAGGCTGCACAATACCTTTCATCATTATGATCTTTGTTTTCTTCATTTAAAAATCAATTATGCCCTGGCTGGTGGCACAGTGGATAAGGTGCTGACCTGTGAACCCAAAGGTCGCTGGTTGGATTCCCAGTCAGGGCACATAATCAGGTTGCAAGACAGGTCTCTGGCCACATCCTTAGCTGGAGGCAGGTGAAAGGCAACCATACATTGATGCTTCTTTTCCTCTCTGCCTCTCTTCCTGCCCCTCTCTCTAAAAATAATAAATAAAATCTTTTTTAAAAAGTCAATTATGTCACTGATAAGATTATAGTAAACAACTGAGGATATCTCTATCTTTCTCTCTCTATCAATATATCCTGAAAATCAAATTTTAGTTATTTTACTCTTATCATTAGCATTTTTTGTTTTGTTTTTGTTTGTTTTGTCTGGCTTAAATTTTTATAAGCAGGCTTTTAGCTCTAGTTGGTTCATTATAAATTATGTTAGTCAATTCTTCCTGAATCCAAGGAATAGTTTTTTGTTTTCTTAGCTCAGTTCGTGCATGGGGTTTTAATTTTTTCCTGCTTTGGTCTGCAGGCTGTGATCTGCTTTCTTTCTCTCTACCTTCATTACTGTGGGGTGGCCAGTGTAAGCAGTCAATGCTGCTACTTTTGCAGTTCTCTTGATACTCAGGTGTTAGCTGACATTTAGGTGTACTGGCCCAACAGTGTTCCCCCAAAACATTGACAATTGGGAGGAGTGGGGTATTTGTCATCCTAACAAAAGAGTAGAGTACCCTCTTCCTTAGTACCCATTCATAGCCAGGAAGGCTATTTTCCTAAGATTCAAAATAGGCTCATTGTCTTAAAGGTAAATGACATTCCAGTCCCAGGAAAACAGCCATACTATGAAGTTATTTACTAGTTATGGAAGAAAGCTATAGAAGTGGGGGTGGTGTACAGCAATTTTACTTTTAAACTTTATTTAGTGCCATTTCATGTGGAGTGAACATTCATAAAAAATCAATCTTTCAGTAATAATAATAATTACAATAATAATAACATCAAAGGTAGTGACCTTTTATTGAGTCTAGTTATTAGGCAGCTTGCTAATTACTTGAAATGTATTAGTTCAGTTATGCTTAAAATAATACATAAGGCCATCCCATTGCCTCCAGTCTATAAATAATGAAACATGGTTATGGTCATGTGGTTTGTAAATTATAAAAGTGAGATATGAAATCAGGTTTAACTCTGAAATTCAAGTTTTTCACACTTATGTTGAAAATAAAGATGTTGTGTCCTCTCTATTATAAAATTTCAAATCTGTAGTTTTGGTCATAGTGCTATGAACAAATAGGTTTTACCAGTGACTGTGTTTGGGAAATACATTGTTAATTGACCTTTTATTGATTTCTCATATTAACTTTACAGACATTTGTCAATAGCTTTTGGTGAACAAACTTTCAAATGTCTCATAAAATTACACTGATAAAGTTCTACTACTTCCAAAGCAGACATAACAGAAAATAAAAAAGAAAATAGCAATTTTGATTGTAAAAGCATAAAGTAATTGGATTCAGCTTCAAAGGGATGCTGCAAAGGAGTTAAGAATACCACTGAGGTTTTATTAGACTACAATGATCTGCTTTTGAAGACTTTAAAGTTAAATACCCCTAAGAAACTTTAAAGTATGTAGCACAGAACCCAAAATAAAACTGCTTTGGGTCTCTAATCATCTACTTGTATGTTTTTTTGAATTCCAAAAAAAACTCATGTTTGGATGTTGCGCGTGTGCATTCCTCAGAACAAACCAGAGAACTGAGTTGTTGAAACTTAAATTAGGTCTCTCCA
This sequence comes from Noctilio leporinus, assembly GCA_004026585.1. Classification (NCBI taxonomy): domain Eukaryota; kingdom Metazoa; phylum Chordata; class Mammalia; order Chiroptera; family Noctilionidae; genus Noctilio; species Noctilio leporinus. The sequence goes on along the minus strand of PVIW01006020.1, from coordinate 67,976 downwards.
TAAACAAGCTAGTTTATCATTAGATAAAACATTACTAACTCCTTAAAAATGGAGGTGGATTTGAAACACATATGCCTAAAACTTACCACAGCTTATTGCCTATGAGGCTTTGCACAAATTATTTAACCTCTTAGGAACTGGAAATTCACATCTTTAAACCAGAGTACCTGTCCCTACCTTCCTGTATGGATAGACATTAAGAGATATTAACAATGAAAAGTGCTTGGGATAGTGATGAGCACACAGTATATATTCAATAAGTCATCATTATTATCAATTATACTTTTTCAGGTTCAACAATTCAGCAATAACAATCAAAAGTTTCACAATGTGTCTGAGTATGAAGAAAACTTGCAAGTCATATTTCTTGATTTTGTTATTAGAATTCTTCTTTGCTTAAGACACATTTTTTTACCCTAACCTGATTCATCATAGAAAGGCTTTTTCCTTTTATTTGTGAAATTAGCTCAAAGATATACAAAGTATATCTTTGCATTATAAACTCTTATTAAAGAACATTTGAAAATCTGGAAAATACAGAAAAAAGTTTATTCATATTACTCCAAAATAACATAATTTTTGTGTGCCTCTTTTCATTTGTTTTTCTTTATATATTTGTATATGCTTAATTCAATAATATTTCATTACATTTAATAAACACTAACCTAAGAGCAATCATTCAATGTTTTGTTTTTACTCCCCATTTTCACAGTATAACTTAGGGTTTATATTTCATAAATTTGTTTAAATTTATTGATTTGAGAGACAAGGAAAGACAGAGAGAGGGAGAGAAAGAGAGAGAAAGATCAATTTGTTGTTCCACTTGTTTATGCATTCATTGGATGCTTCTTGTATGTGTGCTGACCAGGCCTAGTACCTGCAATCTTGGCATATTGAGTTAAGCATATATGCTCTCTTATTGCTCATAATCTCAAAAAGGTCACAAAATTATATATATATATATATATATAGTGCCTGGTAGCTCAGTTGGTTAGTGTCAACCCAATATGCCAAGATTGCAGGTACTATGTATGTACCATTCCATTACATAAAAATCAATGTTGAAGAAAAAAATGTCTCCTTTAAAGTTACTCTGTAAATAAAATTATTATTCTAACATAATTTATGTTTATTCTAACATAAATAAAAGCTTATTAAAGAAGCTGTGCCTTCTTGTGTTAAGATCAAAGAAAATAAATGTATCTAAATGCTGTTCACTTCATAAGTAGAACTTACAAGAACAGTTATAATGCTAAATGATTGTAATATCAAAATAACCATGCTTTTCAGCTACCTCATTTATGATGTTATTCCAAAGCTACTGCACAGTTTAACACAAACGTAAGGATGAATGATTCCCTCTTGGTATTGTAAAGAAATTTTTAATGATTTATTTTAAGAATAATACATGTTTTCAATTAACATTCTTTTATTTTTCACTATTCAATCATGCCATATTAATACAAATCACATGCAAATTTTTACCCCAGCCTTCAGAATGTGATCAGATATATGTTTTTGGCCTACTTGTAATATACAAGTAATAGCACTAATCATGATTTATTGGGCAATTATAATGTGGTAGGCATTGCACCAATCACTATACTATGTGTTATTTTATTTATTGAAAAAATTATGTGAGGTGGTTGGCCTACTTATAATAGACAAGCAATAAAACTGTAACTTCCAGAATCTCTACACTAAAGATATATAATCAAAGCAAATGAAATTAGAGAAATATCCTCTGGGCATGGAATCCAGTATTGCTAGGCAATCTGGGTTCAAGATTAGGTTTTACCATTTATTAGATCTGTGATTATGAATATGTCAACTTTCCTCATGAAATAAATTATCTCAATGGTCTCTTTCAACACTGGCAATCTACAACCTCTGAATACCTGGGGTTTGTATGATTGAGCTTTGCATATCAAGAATAGCCCAAGTCTATGTGCTATAACATACTTCATAATCATGCTATATTTTTGGTAAACAAGACCATAGCTGAAATCTATATAGATTTGTGAACTAAACACTTGGCTTGTACAAGTGTTTAGCACAGAACCCAAAATAAAACTGCTTTGGGTCTCTGTATGACAGAACTATGTCATACAGTATGTAGACAAATAATCCTCATTGGAAAAATGACAGTAACTGGGTTGGTACCTACACTTCCAGGTGGAAACTAATCCTGTCCTGATATTACTGAATAAAGTAGTTAGGAAACCTCTCAATTTATACAAAATCCACATCAGGTATATGAAATACTAGAAAATGAAGTTTTATTTATTTTTAATTAAACTTGGCATTTATGATCTCACAGCTGCTTCTTTGCATTTCCTATAAATTGACTTAATTTTAATACCAAGAAACATACGGGTCTATAATACAATTCCAGACAGAAAATTTTATTTGGCTACAAAAAATTGATCAAAATAAAACTCCGTAAAGCAGAGCTCAAGACAGGTAAAACCTTATTTTGGTGTGAAAAATTTTACATGGTTGTAACAATATTAATAGAGGGAAATTATCTGCATTTATAATAATAAAATAAAGTAAACCTTGACTAGACCATAGAATAAGCAGAAAAAGGTGTTAATTTGCAAATACATGTAGTCAAGAATCTCAGTTATTTTATAGGTTCCATAGTAGTTTTAAGGAGGTTGAATCTGGCTTTAGCTAAGTAAATATATCCTTTTTGCTAGTACCAGAGATGGTTAATAGAAGGACTTTGACAGGCCAGATCAAAGGCACGTATTTAGGGGCCCCCAGGTCAACAGAACCCTTGAAGCAGCAGAGAATAACACCTTAAGGACAGTGTACAGAAAGCCTCCAAAGGGAAAATATATATTTCTCCCCCAAACATAGACTGGATTCAGCCACATCAAGATTTGGTTGTATATTATTTATTATATAATAATGTTTAACAAAAGGGAAACTTCAGATTTGTTAATGGCCCATATATGAGGTCTTTTCTGAAAGTACTGAGCCAATGTCAATATAATTAAAGCATTATGTGGCTTGATACTTTCAGGACATAATTTGTAAATATTAATGAGTGTGTCACAGGCACTGTTAGATGCCTGAATACAAAAAATATATAAGCCCTCATGCAGTTTACATTCTAGAGGGAGCAACACATACAATGTTCTTATAGTTCTTTGTACAAGCTAATTTTAGAGCATTTATAATAATGTCAGGAAATATTGGTGTGTTTATTGCAACAACGAACCCTGCTTTTCTTTTTGTTTGTTTTTTAAAGCTCTTTTAAAATGATTTTATTCATTATTTTTAGATAGAAGGGCAGGGAGGAAGGAAGAAAGGGAGAGAAACATCAATGTATGGTTGCGTTTCTCCTGCCTCCATCTGGGGACCTGACCTGGCTGGAGACCTGGCTTGCAACCTGGTTATGTGCCTGGCTGGGAATTGAATCAGCGACCCTTGGGTTCCTAGGCCGGCACCTAGGAACCCAAGTTCCAGCCAAGGCTGAACCCTGCTTTTCTTAAAGCAAAGTGTTGTACTTTCTCTTTGTTTCCTATAACCTGATACCTAAGATTTTCTTAATATATTTTTGTAACGAGCTTGTAAAAATAAGGAGAGTTTAAAATGTCTAGGCAGAGGAGTAAATGGACACTACACTAACCTCCCAGGACCAATCTGGAATTACAGATAATTTGTAGAGAAAGCATTCTGAATAAACCAACTGAACACTAGTTGGAGAGAAGCTTTATAACCACAGGTAGAAGAAACCACTTCACCACAACATGATTGGTAGGGAGCATGGAGACATGAGAGAACTGGCTGGCTCCCACAGGTGGAAGCTGAGGATAGGGAGGGATACTTCAGTGGCTTGGGGGGAGGATCCCCTGAGATGTGTAGGGTCTAAACCCCAAGCTGGGCTCCCCAGCCTACAGCACCAGAGCTGGAGAGGAGCCCAGATAACATCTAGCTGTGAAAAGCAGCAGGGTTTCTCTCTGCCAGAGAGAGAGAGCTGGAGAGACAGGAAACTTCCTAAAGCATGAACAAACAAAATTCTATCTGTAGCCACTTATCCCGGGCTTCAGCAGTTTGGACTAGAGGCACTTGAGGAGAATCTGGGGTTGGTGGCTCTGGGGAAAGAACTAAGGGAACAACCACCAAAATCTGTGCTGAGTCATTCCCCAAAGTGCATGGGGCCACCTTTCTCAGGCAGAGCACTCCTCTAAAAGGGACATCAGCCTGAGAGGAAGCAAGAGCCCTGACTACAGGAATTACTGTGCCCCAATTTGTGGAGCTTAAGCCAGGCTACTGATTATAGCTTGATTACTTTAACAACTGATTAGTTTGACAGATGAGCAATTTAACAACTTGGGTGAAAAATACAAAGCAGCAGCCAAAATGGGAAGACAAAGAAATAGTCCCTAAGTGAAAGAACAAAAGAATTCTCCAGAAGAACTAGATGAAATGAAGGCAAGCAATTGATCAGATAGGGAGTTTAGAATAATAACTAATAATACGAGACAGCAGGAAAAAAGATATAGAAGCCATAAAAAAGGGTCACTCAGAAATAAAGAATGCAGTACCTGAAATATATAACACATTGGAAGGACTGAACAGTAAGTTAGATGAAAAAGAGGACTGAATTAGAGATTGTGAAACAAGGTAGAAAACACCTAGCAAAGCATCAAAAAGAAAAAATAATTTTAAAAAATGAGGAGAGCTTAAAAACATTTTGGACAACATGACGCATGACAATGTTTGCATCAAGAGAACCAGAAAGAGAAGACAAGAAAGCAAGGGATCAAGAACCCATTTGAAGAAATAATGAATAAAAACTTCCATAGCCTGGTGAAGGGAAAAAGACACAAAAGTCCAGGAAGCTCAGAGTCTGAAACAAATTGTGTCCAAGGAGGCCTACACTGAGACACATGATAGTTAAAATGATAAGGCTTAAAGACAAGACAATGAAGGAATCCTAAATATCGCAAGAGAAAAGCAGATAGTTACAAAACAAGAATGACCAATTAGAATATTACAGGTAATCCACATTATAACATGGCACTTCTATTACAAGGTTTGCCTTAATACGGTTCAAGAATTAGGGAAAACCCTCATACAACACAGCATCGTAGAATACAGCTTTACTCTAACATGGTTTGAGGATTAAAGAAATCCCTAAACAATATGGAACGTAATAAAAGCTTTCAAGAGCAAAAGATAGGTCATTTGAATTTAGGGAAGTCCCCAATAAACATGGAAAGCAATCTGAAATAACAGGGTTTTTTGCAAAAAGTACAGGATAGAAGTCAAAACTGAAGAAGTTCATAGTGTGAAGCTATCTTGTCAAAAAGAAAATGCCCTCAGTTAATGGTGCTTAGTAGTGATGATGAAGAAAAAATTATTTAATACCTATTAATATGTTATACTTTTTGTGGAAAATGCTTTAATAATTTCTCATAATTATAAAAAAATAATATGTTTTTAAAAGTTTTGGAGCCTAACTCTCTTTTTTGGACTAGTTCTTTGTTTCATATAACATGAATTGGCAGAACATGACATTCTTTAGGAACCTATCAACCGTGTTATACAAGGGTTACTTATATCTGACACATTTCAGGCCAGAAAAGAGTGGGTGAAATATTAAAAATGATGACAAGCTAGGTTCTATAACCAAACCTACTTTACCCACAAGTCTATCATGAAAAATCAAAGGAGAAATAAGGAGCTTCCCAGATGAAAAAAAAAAAAGAAACCTAAAGGAGGTTGTTAACACCATACCAATACTACAAAAAATGTTAAAGCATTTGATTTAAAAAGAAGGAAAAGAGAAAGGAAAAACAGAAAGAGGAAAACTGTCTAACAATGAAATGGCACTACATACCTATCTATTTTATACTATAGAGGAAACAACATCTATATTTTCAACATAAGTGTGAAGAACTTGCATTTCAGATTCACACCTGCATTCAAATCTTAGTTTTGTAGTTTGTAAACCAAGTGACCATCAGCATATTGCATCACTTGTACACCGGGGGTGATGGCATGGCCTCATTTATTACTTGAAGCATTAACTGAGCTAATACATTTCAAGTAATTAGCAAGCTGGAACCATGGTCTGCACAGTCTGGCCCTGGGGCCACCCCCCAAGTTAAATGTACGACAGTGCTTTTTGCCACAGCCTCAGCTCCCTTGTCACTGCCTCAGCTACTCTCTCTATTTTCTCCCAGCACTCAACTGTGGGCTGTGTGTTCCCGCCCTGGGATTGCTTCTCAGGTTTAAATGTGTGAGTGCGGCCCTGGCTGATAGCACAGTGGATAAGGTGCCAGCCTGCGAACCCACAGGCCACTGGTTCGATTTCCCAGTCAGGGCAAAAAACCAGGTGATAAGCCAGGTCTCCAGCCAGGTCCATGGCTGGAGGCAGGTGAAAGGCAACTGAAAGGCAACCAACCATACATTGATGTTTCTATTTCTCTCTGCCTCTCTCCCTTCCTCTCCCTCTCTGGAAATAATAAATAAAATCTTAAATAAATCAATAAATAAATGTGAGTTCATTGCAGCCTCTGCTCCAGTACTGCCCCTCCTATATGTCTGACTGAGTAGTAGTTCCTTACTTCTTCATTGCATTTCCATGGAGTTTGATTTTCTGAAATTTCTGCAGTTTTTATTTAGTTTTGAGGTAGATGTAAATCTCTTCCAATTGCAATGGAGGTATAGGTAGATGCAGTGTGTCTACTTACACCTCCATCTTGGCTGGAAGTCTCATTGTTCTTTCATTGTAAATCTCCTATAGTACCCTTGTGAGGACTAGAGACAATGAACGTAAAGTGTCTGTCACTTGCAGGACCTTAATAATGGTAACCCTCTAATTTTCCATATGGAGTTTCTATTTCTTTCACAAATGTTTCAAAATTTATTTTAGTTTTCATTGATAAGAAAACTGAGGCTCAGAAAAATGAAACTTACTCAAGGTCACTTGTTGTCAGTAAAAAATATAATAGATTGGATTTTTTAAATCTATAATACAACAGTACTTCCATGAAATGAGAAGTTTAATAAAAGATTACATTAATAAAAATACACAATGTAAAATGCAGATTAATATAGGAGAAGTCATAGAGTAGTGTTTGAAAAAGATGGGCTCATTTTGTTCTTGTTGTCCCAGAATAATTATTAACATTCCCTTTACTCTTGAAAGTGTAGTTATTTGAATGATGTTATATGCTTATTTTCAGGTTCAATGGAGTAAAAATAGACTAGCTCTTATTTCATGCAGAGCAACATACTTGCTAAATGTTGTTTGACCTGGTGACAATATTTTAAGAAGATCTTAGCAAAATAGTCCATCAAAAAAAGAGGGGCCCTGGCTGGTGTGGCTCAGTTGGTTGGAACATTTTCTTGTACACAAAAGGATTGGGGGTTCAATTCTAGGTCAGGGAACATACTTAGGTTGCAGGTTGGAGTGCATATAGGAGACAAAAAATGGATGTTTCTCTCTCTCTTTCTGTTCTTCTTTATCTAAAATCAATAAACCTATTAAAAAAGAAAAAAGGAAAAAAAAAAAAAAACAGGGAAAAGGAACTCTAGACAGTTGGCTCAGCTTGTCAGCTAGACAGTTGGAGCATTGTCTGTGCACAAAGGGTTGTGGGTTCCACTCTCGGTCAGGGCACATACCTAGGTTTCAGGTTTGAGCCCCAGTTGGGCTGACTATGGGAGACAACTGATCAATGTTTCTCTCTCACATTGATATTTTTCTCTCTTCTCTCTCCCCCTTAAATCAATAAACATATCCTTGGGTGAGAATTAAAAATAAAATTAAAATCAATGAACATATCCTCAGGTGAGGATAAAAAAAAGGAGGAGGAGGAGGAGGAGTTGACTGATAACCATATAAATACTATTTGAAAGATTAAGGCATTCTTGAATGGTGAAATATTTTATTTTTGTTTGTTTTGTTTTTCCTTTTTCCATATTCTTAAGCTATCATATGAAAGGAGATGCAGATATTCTATGTGGCTTCATGGAGCAAAGTAAAGACTATTGCTGATTGTTAGGAAGACACATTTTTTTCCCTCAATATAAACTTACGAACAATTAAAATAGACTTCTATTTCTTCTCTTGGGTAAATCTCTTGAATTATTCAGGTATAACACGTGCAAATAGAGAAAGGTTTATTGCTTCATATCCTTTCTAATACAAATGTACTGATTGATTTTTCTGGACTATTTTAGCTAAAACACCTAAAAAAACTAATATCAAACATCCTTGTCTTTTTTTTAAGGAGACATTCAATGTTTCACCATTAAATAATGAAATTTATTTATTATTAATCAAGAATAGGTGTGAAATATGTTGAATGTCCTTTTAATATGGTAATTATATTATGTTTTACTTTAGAAGTATAGTAATAGGATTCTTAATATGTACTGAGCCAACCTTGTAATCCTGGAATAAACTGCACATGATCAAGATGTAGTATTATTTTGTAATGTGATATTATATCAGTTCTGTTTGCTCATATTCTGTTTAGAATTTTGCACATTTTTATAATTATATTAGTATTTATAATTTATAATTTAGATTATATTTGAGTATTGGTGTTATAGTTAACAACCAAGAACTTTTAAAATATGTCTTTTTCTTTGGTTGGAAGATTTAAAAGAACCCTGGGATTTTCTGGTCATTGAAGATTTCATAGAATTATGCTGTGAAATTCTCTGGAGCAGCTATTGCAGTAGATTTTTTTAATTTCCCATATTTTCATAGAAAGTCTAGTAAGTTATAATTTTGATAAATATCCATTTCTTAAAGTACATTTGAATAGAGAATGCAATATAGTATTTTAAAACTCTTATTTTAGTGAATATTTTTCTTAATTTTTTAACAGTTGAATCATTTCCATTAATTTTAATTAAGTTAGCTACCTAGTTGTTTTGTTTTATGATTTTTGAAGAAAACAGCTTTGTGGCATTATTATTTTACTATGTATTTCGCTTTAAAACTTTCCTGTTTTGTTTCTTTCTTTGTTCATTTTCAAAAGAACTTAACTGGTTATTTAGTTCCCTTTTTTTCTTTTTAACTGCTCTTGATTTAAGTATTTAAAATTGACTCATTATCATTTTGATTTTATTTTATAAATTAAAGTTTGGGTGCTATATTAATTATTATTTTCTAGAAAGGCTGCAAGGTCACTTTTTATAACTCTATGACTCAAGCTAACATACACACCTACACACACATACATATATATAAATTTCTAGATAATAGATTTCTTCAGGTTTAGTTTATTTCTTTTTTTAGATAGATTTCTGTGATTTATATTTATTGTACTTATTGAAGTTTGTTTTATGACCCTAAGAATTATTCAGTTTTTAAAATACTTACTGTGGACTTAAAGGTGTACAATTTATCATAAAGATGTCTATTATCTATTCTGTTAATTATATATTTTAGGTCTTTTGTACCTTTTAATCCATGTATGAGTGTTAACGGAGAGTGGCATGGTAACTCCAATTCTTAGAGCTATTCTGTATATTTTTTCTTGCAGCTCTTAATTTCTGCTTTATAAAGTTTCGATTCATAGATATCAAACAATGTTCTGTACATTGTACATTGTGGTTCTAGCATCATATGTTTCTGGTTATATGTCTTTGGCCTGAGTTCCAGTTTGTTACACAACAAAATTACAACACTGCTTTCTTCTTTCCAAAGAGTTCTCTAAATCAGCTTCACTGAGGCATTACTTACTTAAAATAAATGCATTTATTTTAAGTTTACATCTTGACATAAATATTTATCTTAAGTTTACATTTGACATAATAAACATTGACAAATTTATTATGCACTTACTAACCACCATTACAAGAAAGATATAAAACTTTTCTCTTATTTCTAGCTCCAAAATTCTCTATTTCCCTTGCACTGATCCAAGTCACAGCCAACCACCAATCTTATTCTGGTTAGTTTCACCATTTCCAGAATTTACTATAAATGGAATAATATGCTATGTACTTTCTTGAGTCTGCTTTTTTTTCACTAAAAGTAATATTTTGAGATATAATTAATATTTCTGCACATCTCAGTAAGGTATTGTGTTCTTTTGCTAAATAATATTGCTAAATAGTATTTTACTATATGAAAACACACTAATTGTTTTTATCTGTTTATCTGTTGGCCATTCAGGTTATTTTCAGGGTTTAATTATTCATAAAATTGAAGTAAAAATATATATATAATTGTATGTATATATGTCTTTATGAACATTTTTTCTTAATTAAAAATTGTGTGAAATTTCTAATTTATATAGCAAGTATATTTTTAACTTTATAAGAAATTGTCAAACCTTTTTCTAAAGTGGTTGGAACATTTTATATTTCTCCCAAGATAAGAATATTACCATGGCTTCACATCCATATCAATAGTTTTTATTGTCAAGCCTTTCAGTTCAGCCATTTTAATAGATGTGTAATAGTGTCATATTGTGCTTTTAGTTTTTATTTTCCCAATGATTAATGATATTGAGCAGTTTCTTATGCTTGTTGAACATTAATGTACTAGATTTAAAAAAATACTTATTTAGTTTTAGAGGATGGAAAGGAGTGAGAAAGAAAGGAAGACAAACATTGATGGTTGCCTTTCACATGCCCCCAACTGAAGTCTGCCTAGGAACCCAGCCATGTGCCCTGGCTGGGAATCAAACCTGGAATCTTTCCATTTGTGGGACAATGCCCAACCCACTGAGCCACACCAGCTAGGGCAATATGTCTTCTTTAATTATATATTTGTCGAAGTCTTTCCTCATGGTTATATTGGATTGCTTCTTTTCTTATGGCTAATTTATTCATATTCTGGATTAAATTTTTTACATATATTAAAAATTTTTTAATTAAATTGATTAGGGTAATGGTTAATAGGACCATATTGGTTTTAAGTGTACATTTCTGTGATATATGATTTCTATATTGCACTGTGTGCCCACCACCCAAAGCCAAATCATCTTTTGTCACCAAATATTAGGCCCCCTCCACCACCAACTACCCTGGACCCCCTTTTCTCTGGTAACCACCACACTACTGTGTACATGTTTTAATTTTCTATTCCACATGTGAGTGAAATCATATGGTCCTTAGATTACCAATGTACATACAAAGATAACTTTTTTTCATATTATGGAGTCGAAGTCATTATCCAACCTGAGACTTGGCTAATGGGCTATATATATTACTTTTATTTTCTGAAATTTATTCAAATAAAAAGCAGAAATTCAGTAGATATTTTTAATATTATAAATACATTTATTACTCTAGATGTATTTGTATGAACTGTAAAAATTAATGACAAAAACTCAAGGTAAGAATCATAACAAATAAATTCCTTTTCTATTATTCCACACATCTGTTGGCGTATGGTAGTCCATCACATAGGAATGCTTACATTTATGGGCACTTAAATTTTGATGCTGATTTGTAATTACAATTCCTAACTAAATGTATTTTACCTTACTTACCTATGATATAGAGACAAACGCAGATGTGACAAGTATATCTGTGATTTCACCTATAATCATTTTGATGAGCTCGGTATTCTTGGTACCTCTGTTGCAGTGGCTATCAATCTTGGCTGTATGTTATTCTCCCTTGGGAAACAATTCAAAAATAGCAGAGCCAGGGTTTCCTGCATTGAGATTCTGGCCTTTGTTTCGGATGTGGCCCATATTTTAATAAACTCCTTGGATATATCTAATGTGCAGCCAGGATTCAGATCATAACTCTTTTAAGAAAAGTAATTGTGCTAAAGAGGAAAACACAATCATTAAAAAAAAAAAAAACTGTCCTCCCTACCCACAAATTTAGTTTCTATTTTAGTATTTCTGCTTAATCTTAACAGTAGTTCACATAGGAACACAGGTCTTAAATAAATGACTTTGGGATGGGATAATGGACATTAAGTTTATTTCTACTTATTCAAAAATAAGAGGGAAAAGTACATTATGAAGAGAGAAAAAGCTACCTTCAAGATGTAAGGGTATACCACAAATAATAAAATGACATATGTTCAAATGTGTTCATAATTATTGTATCTACTTTTCCTAAGTTATTCAAACTCCCTTCAAAAGGGAGGCTGTCTCATAAAATTAAATGCATTCATCTGTTGAAATATTACCTTATAAAGGTTGTCTTTCACCACCAAATAATAGAATCTAACAAACAGCTTCTCCAAATATTTAGACTTTTAAGATATAATTATTTCATAATTTATTTTATATAATCATTATACAGTAAAGATGGTAAAAACCACATTCATTCCTAGAAAATAAGCAAATAACACAAACATTTAATCTTGATTTGGCAGTGTGATTCTGAAAACCACAAATCAAAATAAGGAATAATATTGTGGAAACTATTAAGTCTATAATTGAGAAATCTTTTCCATTTGTGATGTATTTTCACTGCTGGAAGTATCCAAGTGTAATTGTTTTCTGATGCTACATAGACCTATCTGTATAGAGCAGGATTATTAACACAAGTTTTATGACCATTGCCATAAAAACACTGTCTTTCTTTACATGTGCACTTTTAGAAACTTTGTATTTTTGTCTGTGTTATTTAATAAGGTGTATAAAGCTTTCCCTAGATTTTACCTATACCCTAAAAATACTGTTCCTCGTCCCATCCACCTGACAAGATGCCTAAATCAGTATCACTCAGTTTGTTGTCATCTTCGTGCTACATCATAGCAGGTTCTTTTTTCTTTTCTTTTCTTTTTTTTTTAAGATTTTATTCATCATTTTAAAAAATATTTTATTTATTATTTTTAGAGAGAGGGGAAGGGAGAGAGGCAGAGAAGAAGCGAGAGATCAATGTATGGTTGCCTTTCACCTGACTCCAGCTACAGATCTGGCTGGAGATCTGGTTTGCAACCTAGTTATGTGCCCTGGCTGGGAATCGAACCAGTGACCTTTGGGTTTGCAGGCCAGCACCTTATCAACACTGTGCCACCAGCCAGGGCTGGTTCTTTATTCTTAAACACAGTTCTTTTCTCAGGTTGGCAAAAAGAGCAGGGATGTCAGCCATTGTGCTTCGATTGCTTTCTATCACATAACATGCCAGTATAAAAAATCATGGGAACATTATAAACAGAGAATTCTCATGTTTAGGTCTTGTTTATTTAAAATGTTTTTCTTAACTGGTCATGTGAAGTAGATGATTCCCTCTGTTTTGTACCTAGCAGATATCCTTTTAGAGAAGAAACAAATCATTTTATCTTCCAAATTTTTATGGTCAAAATGAGCCTCCATCATGACAGAAACTAAAATCAGATTATGTCTTGCCAGAATCAAATACACATTAGAAATATAGAACTGGTTATGTTGATAAAGGTTTTAGTAGGGTATAAAACATAAATTGTAGCTTAGGCTGAAACAAAACATCAAATGATTAGAATTCATAGCATTTTTTCCCACCTGGTTCCCTGTGGATCTTCTCTGTGATGAAGTCAGGTGGGTAGGAAGTGAATACACAGAACTAAAACAAGCCATGGCAACGGGGTCAGGCTGCGTTTGAAGCTTTTCTTCTGGTCTGCCATTTGAGTTGCCCTGGTCAAATATAGTTTTCTTAGACTTTATCTTCAGAGAATTAAAGAAAGGTGACCTCGTTTAGAGAAAAACGCTGGCTAGAAAGTGAATTTATCCTTTATATCAGCCTGTTTACAAACGACATACACTCTACACAGAAAGAGTTCTGCAAGGGCATTCCAGTCTGAATGTGGCATTCTAGTGTTTGAACACTTGGAAATCTTTTTGACAACAGAAGTTTGGAAAATAAAAGACAGTAATTTTTTTCTTAAATGTTTCAGAGAAAGGCAAAAATTGCCATTTCTATTAAAAAGTAGCCTTAACAGAGAATTTTATTTTAACTGGTTTTAAAATCCTCCTCATGTGTTTTAGACAAAAAGTTGAGACGGATACACTCTATCATTTTTATTTCTCGGAAAACTTTTAAATTCATAAACAGTATTAGAAATATTATACTTTGAAAATGCCATGCAAGTATTATTTTTCCCAAATTTAGTTTTATAAACTAGAGCACAGAGTCTTCATATGTAAACTAGGAATAACTGTCCCCACTCACCAACTGGCTATGAACATTAACTGAGCTGTTTCATACTTAGAACAATACCTGACAGAGGATGAGTACTCAGAGAATATTGGCAATTCTTTATATTTTACAGTCATTGAAAATAATAAACTTAATGGATGAGAATGACAAAGAATTATGGTTATTTTGGAAAATAAGATACCATTCTGGGAGAGACAAATTTTTGTTTGGTACAATAGAAGTTGCCCCCAAACCACTAACATTGGGGGAGCCACAGACAGAGAATTGGCCCCACATGAGAATCAAATTTCATTCCACTTTTGAAGTTTGCTTGGGCCCATGATTCTCTTTTCCTATCAGGATAAAAGAAAAATTTTAAAGTCAAATGAATGTTCTGTTGATTACACTTCAGTGAAGATGCCCTTCCAGTTGGAATAAGTACTTTTATCATTAGGTAACAAACATTTTTTAAAGTTTTAAGGCAAGTACTTAATAAATACGTTTATTTATTATTTTTATAGAGAGGGAAAGGATGGGAGGCAGAGAGGGAAAGAAACATCCATGTATGGTTGCCTTTCACCTGCCTCCAGCTAAGGATCCAGCTGGAGACCTGGCTTGCAACCTGGTTATGTGCCCTGGCAGGGACCTTGGGGTTCGCAGGCCAGAACCTTATCCACTGTGCCACCAGCTAGAGCCTAGTAAATTTTTCAAAGAGATGGAACAAAAAGGCCATCTTCCTCTTGGAGAAGGCTGAAAGCACATTTTCATGCAAGAATGATGTAGGAGCCAAAGAATTCTTCTAAGAACAGCAGTGACAGTATTGCAACTGAATACTAGGGTAGGGATTGTGCTTATGTGATTTTAAATAAAATACATTCATATGGAAAACATAACATTTTTTCAAACCCTTAAACTAGATGACAAAATATGATTTCTTTTTCTCTTTTTCAGAGTCTATATGTAGTAGCAGTGAATTCTTTCACCCGGGTGCCTTCCCTATATGCTCTTAGGAATTGGCTTATATGACACAGTTCATTAGAGGGAAATATGTTTCTTTCTTGACCTATTTATAAAATTCTCTGGTAAGATTTTATTAATATTTAATTTCTTGCTTGACAGTGATAGTTAACTTCCTAAATATATCACCTGATATGCTTGTAATACTAGTAGTTTTAGAGACATTCATACAGATACTCTTAGGAAATTATCCTGCTGAAAAGGATATGTGTTAATTGCATTAAACCAAATAACTATGGCTTATTAATTTATGATAAAACAGTTGTTGAGTCACTCCTTATTGTTTGTCAGTTTATGTAGGTTGTTTGTTAGTTTCAAATAGCAAAAACCCATGGTTTTCATAATGCGTAAAAGACATTGAGTGAAAGAGGGTTTTGGAGATTATGGGGTTTTCCTGAATGCTGGAGAACCAGGTTTAGGGGTTCCTAAAAGAAAGGGCATAGCCAGGATCCTGCCTGAGGAATGACCTATGTAGGATGCCACCAGTAGACTCTTACTATCAGGTTATTGAAGCCAGTAATCCCTGCATGTCCACTGGGAGGCTACACACTTTGATTGCACTACCACTCATAAAGAAGTAATCTCTACCTGATCTTCTGTGCTTTTAACTCACTTTTTGAAGATTTTACTATGATTTAGTCACTTGTCCACTTATTTAGGCAACTATTTAATACAATCTCATGTATCCTTAAGCATCAAATATGCCTGGTTTCAAAGGTTCCAACTCTCAGCTGAAATTCTGGTCCTAAATATCACTAGTGTTAAAAAAGAAAGAAAGAAAGAAAGAAAAATATACATCAGTAGTAGTGAAAACAATCAAAAGAGAACTTGGGGTTCCAGCTGGTATCGATCAGTGGATTGAGTACCGGCCTGTGAACCTCAAGGGTCACTGTTTCAATTCCCAGTCAGAGCACATAACCAGGTTGCAAGCCAGGTCTCCAGCCAGGTCCGTAGCTGGAGGCAGGTGAAAGGCAATTATACATTGCTGTTTCTCACCCTCTCTTCCTCTCTCCCTTCCCCTCTCTCTAAAAATAATGAGTAAAATCTTAACAAAAAGAAAATGAGAACTTGGATGTGCTCATATCACAAATTCTAAAAGCATATATTTTGTCTTCCTTCCTATATTGATGGATGTTTTTGTTTTTTTTTTTTTCCCCTATGAATAGCCCTTGCAAATGAGCATTAGATGCCAGAGTCTTATTCACTCGAGACTTTGATTCTGAAATTATAATTATTCCCTATCTTTTCTGCATTATTTTTCTAAGTTGTACATTGTTCATCACTGTACAACTATCTTCTAATACCTATGAAAAATGTTAAAGCAGAACAAAAAGTAAGCTCTTGATTATACATCCAATTAAACTACCTGCCTTTCCAGCTCTCCCCCCACCATTATGTTTTGTTTTTACTTTTTACAAAACCCTGTACAAATCTGTCAGTGCAGGCTTTGTCTTTTTTATCACCTCTTTTATGTTGCCAAATTCTTAACTCTTTTTCAATTATAGTTGGCATACAATAGGCTATTAATTTCAGGTCAAATGAAGCTTTTCTCTTTATCACTCCATAAAATTATTTTTTTGTATTTCCTAAGTGCCTACATAGTACCTAGTCCAATCATGTTAATCTGTCCTTGTCTTACTTAAGTCATCCGCAGTATCGTTGATGAAAATTTTTTGTCATATACTGACTCATTTTGCTGACTATTATTTTTTTATTTAGCTTTAATTTTTTTCTTCCTCGTTGGCCACTTTTTTTCTTGTACCATTCATCTTATCTTGCCAACCTCTGAATATGGTAATGCTTCAACATTTAGTCCTAGAACATTCTATCTTTTCTATCTACAATCAGTTCATTTGAGATCATATTCAGTTTTGAAGATGTATATACCATAACTATGTTGATGACTTCCATCTACTAATTTCTAACCAGGAGCGCCTGTTATTTCCACACTTTTTATTTTAATAATATCTAACCTACTACTAGTTCAAATATAAACCTTTTAGTTTTCCTTGATTTTCATTTTTTATTCATACTATCAAGGAAAAATATTTTAACTACCTTAAAAACATATTTAGTGTTTTACCATTTCTACCCATCTCATTACTGCCACCTCTGACCAAACTATCTTCCTTTCTCAGGGCTCCAGTAGTCTTCTAAAATTATCCCTTGCTTCTGTCCTTGACCCAACACAGAACATATTTCACACAAATATGAGAGATCAGATGATGATACTCCTCAGTTAAAAAATCTTCCAATGGCTTCTTGTATCACTTAGAATGAAATAAAGATCCACACCAAGCATACACTACTTGAAGAGGTGTGGTCCCCTGTTATGCTCTGATGTTTTATTCTGCCATTTTTTATTCCGCCACTTACTGCCCTCTAACCACACTGGACTCCTTGCTATCATCTCGCAAAACATGATATTCCTGCTTCTGCAATAGTGGTTGTATGGCTGTTCTCCTTTCTGAAATTATCTGTGCTTTCTCTTATTCCTGTTCCACCTGATTCATATTATCTGGATGATTTTCTCTTTGCCTTCATGTTTTTGCTCCAAAGGTCATCTTATCAGATGAGCTTTCCCTGATGAATCTATCCAACTGTAACACCCAGATGCCTCCACAGTGGCACTCTGTCCTTTTATCCTGCTCTATTCTTGTGAGCTATCACTACTTGACAATAAAAACAAACAAACAAAAAAACAAAAACAAAAATAAACGAACAAAAAAACAGCTCCATGAGACTAGGAGCTTTGTGTCTTTTCCTCTGCAGCTACATTTTCTTTACTAGCCAGCACCAGTAGTGGTGGATAAATGTTTATTAAATGAATGATGCAGGGCATTCAAACCAATACATGTGACTGCGGACAGAATTTGGAACCAACTGATGGAGGTTACAGATGACTGCTGGGGCTGGGAAGGCTACATTGACTACCTACTCACCCAGCACAGCATCTTACAGGAAAAGCTTAGGATTTCCTAGAGAAATATGAGCATAAACAGGAGGTGTCATTGACTCTGAATTAAAACTTTAACCTGTCTTCTGAACAGCTACAGTATTTGGAAGCTGAATCAATGTTATCAGATGAGTTAGAACCCAAACCAGAGCTCCTGGTACAGTTTGTTTAGAATATGTCCATCCCATTGGGAGAGGGGCTTGTAGAATCAGAAACTAAAGATATTAATTGCTTGTCCCTCCTTCCAGTGACTGAGGCCTCAGAATGCAGTCAGCTAATATTACCAGATGATACTCCAAATCATAATAACTCCTGCAAGGAGGTGCCCTCTTCAGCTCTATTGAGAAGCCTTCGGATGAATGTGGTTCCAGATGGAGAGGAGACAAGGGCTCAGGCTGTGCTAAAGTTCCCGGAGTTTTCGTCCACTCCAGAGTCTCCTAGCTTGTTGCAGGATCTACAGCCAAGTGATTGCACATCTTTTGTTCTTCTTAACCTAACAAGAGCAGGTCTGAGCACTTAGTATTTGTGCAGGATGAGGCAGAGGATTCAGAAAATGAGTTCCTCTCCAGTAAGAGCAGAACAGTAGCATTCTGTGGTTCGTCCAGATTCAGGGGTTAGCCCCTGACAATTTGATTGTTGCTACTCGTGCACAGTGGCAAAGAATGCCAAAACCAGCAGCAATGCAGAAAATACCCACCTTAGTTCTGGTAATGGGCAACCCAAAGATTCCGGGCCCCTTCCTCAAGTGGAAAAGAAGCTCAAGTGTACATTTGAAGACTGTAACCGGACATTTGTGTGGCCAGCTCACTTTAAGCACCACCTCAAAACTCATCGGAATGACTGCTCCTTCCTTCATATGCCCTGCAGAAGGTTGTGGAAAAGTTTCCATGTGCTGCAGAGGCTGAAGGTGCACATAAGTACCCAGGATGACAAGAAGCCCTTTATGTATCACGAGTCTAGTGGGCAAGCAGTTCATTACAGCCAGGAATCTGAGAAACCACCTGCGGATCCACACAGAAGAGAAGCCTTTCCTTTGTGAGGCACAAGGGTGTGGCCCCGTTCTTTCGCTGAGTATGCTAGCCTCCACAAACATTTGGTGGTTCTTTCAGGAGAGAAGACTCATCAGTGTCAGGTCTGTGGGAAGACCTTCTCTAGGGTGGGAGTAGGAATGTGCACATGAGAAAGATTTACCTGCAGGTGGAAGCAGCTGGGAATTGAGAGCAGCAGCAAACCGCTGAGCCACTAATGGGCAGTAGTTTGCTTGAAGAGCCTTCAGTACCCAGTAAAAAAGCCTGGTGTCTGTGAAGTCCCAGACTAGCCTTAGTGGAGAGTCCTTGAACCTACCAAATACCAATTCTATCCTAGGAGATGATGATGAGGTGCTTGCTGAAGGATTCCCAAGTCCCCTATCTTCAGTGCCTGATGTGGCACATCATTTGGTGACCATGCAATCAGGGAGATAGTCGCATGAGGTTTCTGTTTAAACAGCTGTAAATCCACAGGAGTTACTAAGGCAAGGAGATTTAACTGAGAGACAGACATGAACCTGGTGCTGAAGCCTGGAAGAGCAGCTGTATCTGAGCCCAGAGGGCATAAGTGGGAACAGTCTGCTTAGGGCACACAATCTGCCTGAACCAAAATGAATAAATATGTGGATGACAGTACTCTGCTTTTTCCTCTGTTCATCTTTCCTCACATAAAAGAGGAATAAATACAGGTGAGCTTCTCTTCAGCAGTGAATGTGGGCTGGGTAACTGAACCTACCTGTTTTCCCACTGCAACACTTTTGGGATGGACATCTCCCAGAAGTGAATTGGATTACATGTTGGCTAAAGTTTATCAATGTAACTATTGAGAGGAAGTTTTCCAATGAAGAGCTTCCATCCCAGACTAAGTTGTCTTTTCACATGGATGAACTAAGTCCTGCCACCAACCATAAAACTTCACTAAGAAGTTGAGCTTTCAAGATGCCTTGTTGCTTTGGAGAAGGAAATGATATCAGTTCTGTTGTGACAATCTCCCTTTAGCAACCTGAGTAAGAGACTCTTGTCACTGGGCTACAAAATAAATAAATAAATAAATTACTTGAATCCCTTTGGGTGGGGAGGCCCAATACATGCCAACTATATCTAATGTAGAATTAAATTTTTTTCTTATGAATTGTTTGCAACTAAACAAATTCTGAAAGAAGCTGGGGACTCAAAACCATACTCATGTAATCAAGAAGAGAGATACTTAACTTGAATATCAAATGAGCTATGTAGCATTTTTTAAACTGCATACTCTCGGAACTAACGGTTCTTCACATATCATATTGAAAACCTTGTTATCTGCTTTAATCTTATACTGTGAGCACTTATAAAATCAGGAATGCAGTTGCATTTATGCCACAGAAGCAAATGTCTCATCATAATGTGGCATGCTTCAATGATTAGTCCCTAAAATAAATATGCTTTTGAGCCATATTTTATTTTCTGTAACCCTGAAACAGATTTTTAAAAACCCTGAAGTTATAAATTCTAAAATGAGGTAACTTAAAGCATTATGAAGAAAGAGAACCTTAGAAGTGTTATTAATCACAAATGCTGATCATACAATGAGGCAGCACTGTGTTACAGTTCAGATACTACTGAAGGGTCACTGGATTAAATAAACATCTCTGCCCACTTAGTAGTTTAGTTACTATGCTAAATACTAAAAGAGATTTTAAATGAATATAACAATTCAGTAAACATTCCTGGGAGACCTCAAGGATTTAGACACATGCTAAATACTGAGGTGGTGAAAAACAAAACAAAGCAAACTGTATTTGTTGATCTTATGAAACTTATATATAGAATAAAATAATACTTATTCTTAAATTATATATAAACTATATGTAATGTATACGTTACAGATGTGATGAGAACAATAATAGTTAAAAGACTAAAGCACTGAAAGTAGAGTGAGGCCAATCTACTCATATGACCAGGGAAGGCTTTATAAAGTAAGTATCATTTATATCTTTTTATTTTATTATTTAAGAACATGTTGTAATTTCTAAGCTTGAGTTAGAGAAGATGGGAATGCAATAAGAAAAAAGAAGACAGGTGAATTTGTAAGTATACCTTTTAGGAGCATTAAAGGTTAAAGAAGCTAGGACAAAAAACTTACTATAATGAAGGAAGCCTTTGTCAGTGATGCCCAGTTTAATTAATTTTTATTAAATAAATGTGTATACATATATGTATATATATATATACATATATATATATATATATATATATATATATGTCATAGATGCACATAATTATATACTTTTCTGAATTAGCTGGCCAAGAAGTAACAACAAAGATTTTATTAATTATACCAGGATTTAGCTAGTATTAGATATAATTAATTAACCAGTATGTAATTACCAATATAGCATTAGTAGTCAGTGAAACAAAATGAATATACCTGCCAATTTTATTGTATTGGTTGTTAAAAAGGAAGTGACTTTTCTAGTCAACCATATCAAAGTTACAACTAGAGAATAACCATCGTTCAGAACTGATGTGACTCAACACCAGGGAGACAGGCAGCCAAATTAAAAAAAAAAAAAAAAATGGGCAAAGGACCTGAACAGGCAACTCTCTGAGGAAGACATACAAAGGCATATGAAAGAATGCTCAACATCACTAGCTATCAGAGAAATGCAAATTAAAACAACAATAAGATACCACCTCACACCTGTCAGAATGGCAATCATCAACAAATCAACAAACAACACGTATTGGTGAGGATGTGGAGAAAAGGGAACCCTGGTGTACTATTGGTGGGAATGTAGGCTGGTGCAGCCACTATGGAAAACAGTATGGAGTTTCCTCAAAACACTAAAAATGGAACTGCCTTTTGATCCAGCGATTCCACTACTAGGACTATACCCAAAGAGCCCTGAAACACCAATTCAGAAGAACCTATGTACCCCTATGTTCATAGTAGCACTATTTTCAATAGCCAAGTGCTGGAAACAGCCTAAATGCCCAGCAGTGGGTGATTGGATCAAAAAACTTTGTTACATTTACACAAAGGAATACTACATAGTAGAAAGAAAGAAGGAACTCCTTTGCAATAACATGGATGGAACTGGAAAGTATTATGCTTAGTGAAATAATTCAGTCAGTGAAAGACAAATACCATATGATCTCACCCATTACAGGACAATAATGAACAAAACAAACAAACAAGGAAAAGAGAGCCAGATACATGAATACAATATACATGAATAGACCTTCAGTGGGCAGGAGGGATGGGGGAGGAGGATGGTGGGAGGAGGAGGAGGCAAAGAAGGGAAGCAGTTTAGTCAAGGAACTAACATGGAACAATCATGGACATGGACAACAAATGGGATTGACCTTGGGGGGGGGAGTGGAAGGATGAGGAAGGGGACAGAGAGGAGTAAAAAGTGGATATATATAATACAACAAGAATAAAACTAAAAAAAAAAGAGTAACCATCAATCAAAATGGCCTGAATGCTACCTCAAGTCCTATAACTGGTAGAAGAGGTCAAGATTCAAAACTGGCTGGTTCCACACCCATGTGTGACTGTTAAAAATCAGGAGGGATATTTTCCTTGTGGAAGTCCTCCCTGTGGAGTGAGGGGTCCCAGCCTCACAATAGGTTCCCCTAGCTCTAGGTTTTCATATTGGGAGGAGAAGTCCCCATAACATCTGGCTGATAAAACCAGTAGAAATCGTGGCTGAGTGAGATGGAGTGCTCCTTTAATCCCAGGTGTTTCCCTTAAAGGGCCTGCATAGACTTACTTGGATTCACTTGCTCTGAGTTCCAATGCTGGGACTATAGCTTGAAAAGGTACCATACAGGGAAGAACTGAATTGTCTGGCTTTAAAAAGAGGGGGGGAGGGAAAGTGTTCTCCCAGACAGAAATGCTGACAGAGGCCACTGTTCCTTTGTTGAGCCCTCTCCCCAGAAAGTTGCCTGTCAGTCTTCGAATCTGAGTCTTCCAACCTGTCAACAGCATTCTTCTGTGCCTGGTGATCCTTAAAGATACAACCCACTCAACTTGCAGGCCCACCCAAGCTATTTCCAGGGGCTTTTCTACAAAATGGCCCATCATGGCTCATGCTACAGACTTTTCTAAACTCTCTTAAAGGTTCACAAACTCCAAACAAGCAGCATTTGGCTTCTGTGTATCCAGGCCAGTACTAGTGGCAGCCAGCTTTGGTTCATTTTGGCTTCTCCTGGTCATCTCTAAGCCCAGCACAAGTAGAAGCCATCTGTAGATCATTTTTAGCTCAAGTTCTGGACAGGGCACAGGCAGTAGCTAATGTTGGCCTGTACCTCTTGGAATGCCATACAGCCAGGGCAACTGGTGGACAGCCTCAGACTATGTGAAAGTACCACCCAACCTCCTCCACAAGCAACACATGCAAGGGAAGGACTCACAAGAGCCCTACAGAAATTAGTCCTGCTGCATGAGATCCACCCATATGTAGCAGATGCTCTGGTATGGTTACTGCTAGTCCTTATGTCCAATCAGTCTGGGGGTAGAACCTTCCTATTTCTAGCAGCTGAGGCAGATCCCCTGAGGTGGAAAAGGCCAGTCCTTAAAACCTGTTGGTCTGGGATAAATCCCTCTCACTGATGCAATAAAGGCTCAACTACCACAACAGAGTTCACAAAGTAGACTGTGTGGGTGATTTGGAGCACCCAGCTCCAGTGACATGTGAGGCTGCGACGCTGGGCTCTATGTACTAGATTAGGTCTCTCTATCAAGTGCAAGAGATATATCAGCTCTCCCTAATACATAGAAGCAAACACAGGGAGGCTGCCAAAATGAGAAGTCACAGACCAAAAAAAAAAAAAAAAAACGCAAAATTGAGACATATTATCTACCAGATACAAAGTTTAAAATACTGATTATAAAGATACTCAATATTCTTAGAGGAAGAATAGAGCTTAGTGAGAACTTCAACAAAGAGAAAGGAAACATAAAAGTGGTAATAAAAACATAAACAAATTACCAGGAAGAAATGAAGAATACAATAACTAAAATAAAAAGATATCACAGGTAATCAACAGTGGAATAGATTAAGTAGATGATCCAACCAACAATTTGGGAAATAAGGAAATAGAAAACAGTTGATCAGAACAACAAAACAAAAACCAAAAAGAATCCCCCCAAGTTAGGTTAGCTTAAAAAGCCTCTGTTACAACTTTAAGCATACCAACAATAGCATCATGGGGATGCTGGAAGGAGAAGAAAGTGAGCAAAGAATTTAAAACCTATTTGAAAAAAATTACTAAAAACTTCCCTAATCTGGTGAAGCAAATAGATATGCAAGTTCAGCAAGCACAGAGATACCCCAAACAAGATGAAACCAAAGACACCCATACTAAGACACATCTTAATTAAAATGCCAAAAGTTAGAGACAGATAAAATCTTAAAACTGCTTTTCCAGTTAGTTATCTACAAGGAAGTTTCCATATGACTGTTAGCTGATTTCTCAATAGAAACTTTGCAGGCCAGAAGGGATTTGCATTAAACATTCAAAGCAATGAAAAACAAGGACCTACAGCCATGATTACTTAACCCAGCAAACCTATCATTTAAAATCAAAGGCCAGATAAAGAGCTTCCCAGAGGAGAAAAAGCTAAGGAAACCTACCATCAAATTAGTACTGAGTGATATGTTAATGGATCTTCTTTATGAATAATAAAAAATATAAAAATATGAATTATGAATGACAATAAGTACATATGTATCATCCATATGTTCATTTCAGTATTATTTACAATGACAAATATATTTCCAGCAACAGATGAATGAATAAAGAAGTGCATACAGGCAGTAGGATATGATTCAGCCATGAAAAAGAATGAAATCTTGTCATCGGTAATAAATATAGAGCTCAAGGATATTGTGCTGATTGAAATAGGTCAGAGAAAGACAAATGTCAGATGATTTTACTTATTGTGGAATATGAAAATAAATGAACAAGCAGAACAAAAACAGACTCACAGGTACAGAGAACATTTTGATGGTTGCCAGATGGAAGCGGGGTTGGAGGTTGTGTGACAAAGGTGAAGTACAAATTGGTAATTAAAGAATAGTTATAGCAATGTAAAGTACAGTATAGAGATTATAGTTAATAATATTGTAATGACTATGTATGACATCAGAAAAGTTCTAGATTTATCTTGGTTATCACTTTATAAGTTATGTAAATGTATAATCACTGAAATTAATATAATATTGTATATCATCTATAATTGAAAAAATTAAAAATTATTAAAAAGGAACAGTAAACAGACATGTTATATATTAAAACAAAAAAGAAGCACACTCACTTAAGTTTTAATACTGTATGCTTATTAAAGGATTTTTAAGAAATAATTATTTTTATTTTAGTATGGATAAATTGTGTTCTTGTTCTAAAATGTCAATGAAAACTTTTTAGCTTTTCAAGGGAAAATATATGTCTTATATCACACTACTTGTTTTGACTATTCAATAAGAATTTTTTGAGCTGCTCTTAGTGTAGGGCATCATGTCTTTAAAGTAAGTGTAATGCCTAAAAATTGATTTCCAAAAATCTGCTTAAATAAATACATTAATTGATAATCATGACCAGCGAGACATTAAAAAAATGCAAATAAAATAACAACAGCATGGCATACTTTACCCACTATACTGGAAAAAAAGTCACATTCAAATCTGATAAATGTTTATGGAAATGAATTTCCTCACAAACAATCTGTGGGAGTGTAAAATATTGCAGCAATTTTAGAAATGGATTTAAGAAGATCCACTCAACTTCTGATGCATGTAACTTTTGACACCTTTTAAGTATATGTATCTCCTAAGGTAGTAAGATTTTTTGGTATGAAATATTTATGGGATATTATATAGTTGTAAAATAATGTAGTGCTGGATTTAAAAACTTTATTTTAAATTTGGGTTTTTTTCTACAAATAAAATAATTTAAAGTAAATTGTTTGTATCCTAAATGACAGCACATAACACTCCATCATTTTATTTCCTTCTTTACTTCAATCAAAAGTGATTTTCCTAAAGAAACAATAGATTCAAAGTGACTTAAACTTTGTAAATAAATTTATTTTCTTTTTTAATATATTTTATTTATTTTGCTATTACAGTTGTCCTATTTCACCCCTTTGCCTCCCTCCACCCAGTACCCCATTTCCTCCAGCAATGCCCCCCTTAGTTCATGTCCATGAATCATGCATATAAGTTCTTTGGCTTCTTTATTTCCTTTGTAAATTGCTAACAAAAAAAATATATATATTATACACCCACAAATGAGCACATATTTTGTAACAGTAAATAAGAAAGATAGCATGTCTTCTATGTAATATACATCCACATTTTCTTACTTTTTTCTTAACTGCATTCGACTTTTCTGAGTTATTTCAAGTAACCTGATTTTCCCATAATGTGAAATGATTCCAAACTTAAAAAACTTAACCTGCAATAATGCACATACAAGTAATATATAAAATTGTACCTTATTTAGTAAAATCAATTTATAACAAGATCACTTTAAAGCATTCATAAGTTAAAGTAGGTTCTTATCCATTCAGCTGCCCTGTATCTTTTGATTGGTGCATTTACCTTTGTACCAGTGTTCCTGTCAGTCTCTGTTTCTTCATCTTTTTAAAGCAGACCCTTTAGAATCTCTTGCAATGTTGGTTTGGTGGAGATGTATTCTTTTAGACTTATTTTGTCTGGGAAACTCCTTATTTCACCTTCCATTTTGAATGACAGCCTTGCTGGGTAGAATATTCTTGGTTGCAGCCCTTTGTTTTTCATTGCTTGAAATATTTTTTTGCCATTCCCTTCTGGCTTGTTGTGTTTCTGTGGAGAAATCAGCTGATAACCTTATGGGAGCCCCCTTGTATGTTATTAGCTGTTTCTCTCTTGCTGCTTTAGGATTCTCTCCTTGTCTTTGAAATTTGCCATTTTCATGATGATGTGTCTTGGAGTGAGCCTGTTTGAGTTCATCTTCCTTGGGACCCTCTGTGCTTCCTGAGTTTGAGTGACATTTTCTGTCCTCAATTTAGGGATGCTTTTCGTCATTACTTTTTCAAAGAGGTTTTCTATCCCTTGCTCCTCCTCTTCTCCTTCTGGTATCCTTATGATACAAATATTATGACTTTCCATGTTGCCCTGCAGCTCTCTTAAAACCTACTCATTCTTTTTCAGTCTTTTTTCATTTTGTTGCACTGCCTGGTAATTTTTTTCTACATTGACCTCCAGCTGGATGATCCGATCCTCTGCTTTCTCTAGCCTGATTTTGATTCCTTCTACTGTGTTCTTCAATTCAGAAATGGTATTCTTCATTTCCTTCTGGCTCTTATTGATGGTTTCTATGTCCTTTTTAATGCTGGTGTAGTTCTCAGTAAGTTCCTTGTAGCTTTCCTGGAGTTCTTTGTAGTTCACCTGGAGTTGTTTGTAGTTTTCTTTGAAGTAGCTGAGCTCATTGAGCTTCTCTATCATCATTATTTTTAATTCCATGTTTGATAGTGTGCTTGTCTCTATTTCATTTCGCACTCTTCCTGGGAATTCCTCCTTTCCATTTGCTGATGGTGTATTTCTTTGTCTCCCCATTTTAGGTGGCTCTTGTTTATTTCTACTTCTTGGATTGGTCTGCTTTGAGTTACTGTCTTAGTGGTGTGATCTTCTGTGGTATAGAGGTGCACATTTTTTACTTCCTAGATTTCTGCTTGGTGACATCAGCTCATGTCCCGGTCTGGGCCTAGTCAGTCAGTTGGAGACTACCAGAGATCCACTGTCT
The DNA here is from genome assembly GCA_004026585.1 of Noctilio leporinus. Lineage (NCBI taxonomy): Eukaryota > Metazoa > Chordata > Mammalia > Chiroptera > Noctilionidae > Noctilio > Noctilio leporinus. Next base: position 40,130 of record PVIW01006020.1, on the reverse strand, counting down.
TTGTCTCCTTTAGTTGTTAATCCAATCAACCTGTGATCTGAGGCACTGCCGGGTGTGGCAGATTAATTCTTATGGGTGGGGCTGTGGCTTCCCCTCAGGCTCCTGCTTTTGGAGAAGAGTGGTCTGCTGGCTGTATGGGGAATGGTTCAGCACTGGACTCATGGGCTGTTCCCTCAACTCTCCCCCTAAAGCCACTGACCCAAACTTTCCCTAAGGTTCTCTAGCCCACTCTGCCCTCCCTCTGTGGGAGCTCAGGGTATATGGGTGCCAATGTATTTTCTTGCATGGTCCCTTTAAGAACTCGGTCTCTCTGTCAAGCCAGCTAAACCTGGGGGCTTTTTGCTTTTCACAGCTGGGTGCTGTTTTACTCTCAGCTGTGTTGCTGTAGGCTGGGAATCCCAGTTGGGGTTTAGATCCCACCCTCTAAGGTGGAGGTGCTTGCTGGTGTCCCTTCAATGGCTGCCCGTAGGAGCCCTGTCAGCCTCTCACATCTCCGCACTTCCTACCAGTCACTTTGTGATGAATCAGCTCTTCTGTTGTCTGTGGTAATAAGATTTCTCTCCAGTTGGTGTTTTGTTGGTTATTCTGGATGAGTTCTCCCTAATTAATTTGTAATTCCAGTTTGGTGTTGGGAGGAGATTGGTATAGCTCCACTTACTCCTCCACCATATTGTTCCTCCTCTAAATAAATTTATATAAACTTCCTCACATATATTCATGAAGTAAAGAGTCAGTAATCATAATAACATGTCTTGAGTCTTTGACAAATTTAAAATTAAAATCTTTGGCATTAATCAAAGGCTCCTATTCAAAACTCTTGGCTCATTTTTTTTTTTTTTTTCTCTCTCTAACTCATTTCCTGCTGAATTTGATTCTCCTTCCCAATTGAGTTCTTGATTCAATGCCATCTTTTTTTAATGGACCCATTTTCTTTGTTTGATTTACTAGGGAGCCCTCATGACTCACCCAACCTGAGTACTGATAAGTAATAGACTTGAACTTAGTAAAGCTAATGACAGGAGTCCTAATTATGATGGCAATTTCTTTGTTAGAACAAATGACAAAACAATAAGCTACTCTTGTTTAATTAGTTTCTACTTAATGAACTTAAAGGTAAATATGTTAAAACTCAAGACAATGGAAGACCAAGCCATCTGTTGCCATTTATTATCCTGTTAATTGATATGACTAATATTTATGAATTTTGGTTGATGTGAAGATTATAGAGTGCCAAAGAGTTTCTGAGTATGAGCATATCTGTGTTTCCCTTGCATATGTCATCCTCATGCTAAGAAACAAAACCCCTAACTACTTTCTTCTCTAATATGATTTTGAATTCCTAGTTAGTTCCTCTTCAAAATTCTTTTCCCTGTTAAAATACTGTTCATACAAATGATAATACCAATATTGAATTACATTTTTCTTGTAATATATGATGGAATTTTTAGACCTCATGAATAACTGAAAATATTTATGGTACATGATAAAAGAATGAAGTTTTTCATTTTGACTGAACACTTAAGTGACATCCCTAAAGAAATGAATCCCTAGCTGCCTTTCAGAAATTTTTAGGCTGTAAAGCCATACTCCTAGTAGCACTAGGGTACATGACATTTTTAAGCATTTTTCCAGGATTATATTATCTATCATCCTTTGTCACAGTTAGTGATGTCCATGAGGAAAGAACAGGCACAGGGAAGAGAGCAGTGATGGGGACTTGATTCATTTAGATAGCTACTACTTGTATCAGTTTATGAAAATTAGAACATGCAATGTATTTCTGATGTATCTAGCTGATTATATCATTTAGAAGAGAGAAGGCAACAATGAGAGCAACAGTTAAAGGGATTTAATTTAATCCAGTAAGAAAAATCATGTTGGAGAAGTAGGAACAAATGATGAGAGTCAAAATAAATTGCATATGTTGCTAGTGTGATATTCATATCAACTACTAGATTAATTATCTAAAATTAACAATTTTATAAGAATAAACACAATTACTCTATATTTAATATACAAAGGAAGACTACACAATTCTTGACTTAATAGTGCTTCATGTCTTTTTATGTTTTACATAGAATTACTTAAAAAGTCTAATCTAAGTTTGGATTAATGTTTTTAGAAGATATGGTGATACAGGGGTTGTGGGACATTTTAACATCTGGAAGATCCTGTGGAAAGGAGGTAGGTAACATTTATTGAGTGTTCCCACATGTCAATAAATTATCATCGTAATGACAGAAGTTCCTGTAGACCTTCATGGTGAGGGGAAAAATGAAAGCTCAGAGAAAGCTCAATAAATGTTCAAGGTCCCTCTGGTCTGATGCTCTCAGTGCCCCCACCATTAACACTAGGGTCTATCAGTGAGGTCTTTTCTAATTGCAAATAACTGTGTCTTTGTTTTACAGACTTTTCACCTGGAGGCATAGAAGTGTCAGGGAATTTACACCCGAGAGAGTAACCTTTAGCCGGTGGTGCTCATCAAGTTCTTCAGCTTCCTGCTTTTTGTGCAGGAGAATCTTTTCTGTATAGAGAAATGTCTTGGACCATTACCTGTTACTCTGGCCACCACCATGAAAGCTGGTTTAATAATTAATCTTTTTATCTAGTGTACTCCTTTCTCGTTTTTACACTTTGTTCTCCACTACGAGTAATCCTTGTACTCCCAAATAAACTACTCGCACTCAAATTACTATTGTAGAATCTGATACTGAGGGACCCTAAACTATCAGAAGATCATGACTCCAAGAGTCAGACCCATGCCTATCCCCCAAATGTGTGCCTTTTCCCCAAAGTCATGTTGTTTTTCCCCAGATAAATATCTCCTAATGCTCCTTCATAGCCTACCAAAATTGCATGATTCTATGCCTGACATGACCATATTTATGATTTTAAAATTCTCTGACCAATGAGGTAAGAGTTGTACTATGATGTCTTATTCTCAATTTTCTGAGAATAACTGTATTTTACTATTAACATCACCAGTGAATTTAACAATACTTTGTGAGCTGGTTCTAAAACAAAGAGAATTTTTGAAAGCTTGGCAGAGCTATTTCTTTTTTTATTTTAAATTCCAATCCACTATATTTAATATTCAAGACAATTATTTACTCATAAATTGGCTTCATTATCCATCACTGCTGGGATAATATTTAGACACCATTTACATGCTTTGGCAATTATTATCATTTTTATCTGAAAGGCATTTATTATTTGATATGCTTGAAAACCCAGGAATTTTCTTTCTTTTTTCATCTTTATTTTTATCTAATGTGACTAAGCTTTCTAAACAGTATTTCAAGTGGATATTTAATTTATTTTTTAAATAAATGCAGTGAAATTTGTCTTGATTGAATAAAAATAAAACTGTGGAGACTAGATATATAGGCATGATTTATTTTATTTTATGTCAAATAAAGCACACAATTAGACCTAAAGTATATCTGTCAGAAACAAGATGTGTTTCTATTGGAAAATTCTGAGAGTAGGCACAAAATTAGAGTAGATCCTACTTTAACAATACTCCACAGATTTGGGGAAAATGCTACTGTTCATTTTCATTAATATTATGGCCCTATTTTCTGAAAGAGTTTTATAAAGCTGTTATGGTAAGAAATCTCATATTCCCCTCTGTAAATCCATGAAAACTAGCCAATTGTTAACAGGGGAAAACTCATCAGCTTGTTAAACTGATCCATTCATTTTGGGGCATTTGTATTTTTTTGTTTCTTTCTTAGTATCATTGTTCCTTTATTTCTCACAAGTCATCCTATATCCTTGAACTCATGCAGAAAAAAAAAAAATGCATCATCCTTAGATTTGGTGTCTTTCAATTATGTTACTATAGCTCTTATTTTTAATAAAATCTTCTGTCATCCCAATTAAGTACTGTTATCACAAAAGTCCAGTTAAGTGCACCAAGGACAGTTTGGCACACTTTTGAGGATTATCTCTGCCATTCCTTCTCAGGGGCTCTGCATCAGAGAAAGAACACAGAAAAATGAGAATGAATATGAAACAATGAAAATGACAGTTTTACTTACTTCAAGGAATACACACAGAGCCCGAATAATATTAATTGAATAATGCAATATAGAAACATATAGATAATTATGCATACTGATGTTCTATGCCCTGACAGTCTATAACAAGTAAGTCCTTTGTAAGCTACACTACAAATCACATTGTAGCAATTTTTATTGTGTTGACCAAAAGGTCCATATGGTTTTTTCCATGAAATAAAAGATACATATTTCATTTTTCACCAATAATTTTATTGATTTGGATATTTTGATTTGGATATTTTATTGATTTGAATATGCCGGCTATTTCCCACTTGGTATAACATTGACTGTTCTCAATTAATATCTTAGTTTGATTGCTATCATCAATTTCATCTGTGGATGATCGTCTAGTTAGCAATCTCCAGCATGAAAGATAGTTTGTAAACCACTTTTGATACATATGGTAAATCATAGCATCTTCTCCACACACTGTACAAGCCCTTTCTTCCCTTTTTTGCACTTCAGTTGCATTTTGACCTTTCTTGAAATAATAAAGCATATTCTTTTCTTTCATTTTCAATATAAAAATGGCTACACAAAAATTCACCAATTTTGATGTTTTTTTAAATGCACACTGATACAACAGCTATCACAACACAATCTAACAAAAATATTTCAAATGATGTTAAAGACACTAAACACTACCAGAGCCATCATATGGGGGGTGGGGTGGAGAACATTTTGGCCAACCCAATACTGCTTCAGTTGCCTTTTCTAGGGAAATAAACTATTAGAATGACCATTTAGAGCCTCTTTTTCAGAATAACAAATCAAATCTATGTTTTAAATATAAATCATTTGTTATATTATGAAATACAATGTATATCTATGAAATGTAATGTTTGAAGCAATCAGATGTTTACATGCATACATATTTTTAGATCCTTATATAGAAATATAGATTGTTGGCATTCACTTAAAAATAAATTGGTTGTACTCCCCCTCACTTCTGAATTTTATATGCAGTCAGGCCTTTTCTCACTTAATACGAATAAATAAAAAGAGAAATGAATGAGAGGGAGATATAACAGTATCATCACAATGTTTACTGATTTGTGATTGCACTCTTCTTTCATTTTAGCACCTCCTGAATTGAAATGAGAAACTTCATTGAGTTCCACTAAGAACTCTTCTTGGTTTCCTTGTTCTTCCTATCTTCCCAATTGAATAATGTGAATGATTGGTATAATAAGTTAATTACATGTTGACAAACTTCTCAGTAGAATGACCTATACAAAATTTTTTGGTTTCCTTATTATTCTCTACTTAACTTACAATAATCAGGGTTTTGTCCTCATAATTACACTCAAATTTATTTATTTTCATTTTTTGAAGATTTTATTTTATTATTTTTAAAGAGAGGAGAAGGGAGAGAGAGAGGGAGAGAGACATCACTGTATGGTTGCCTTTCACCTGCCTCCAGCTACCAACCTGGCTGGAGACCTAGCTTGAAACCTGGTTATGTGCCCTGGCTAGGGAATCGAACCACTGACCTTTGGGTTTGCAGGTCAGTGCCTTATCCACTGTGCCACCAACCAGGGCTTCAAATTGATTTTTTTTAATGCTGCCATAGGCTTCCAAATTGATAAAACTATTGGTTGTATTTGGCTTCCATTGTTCCCATTGCTGAATCTTTCTTTATAATGAGGTCTGTGATTAATGTCACCTTCTCAGAGGCCTTCTCATTGTTCCATCTCATTACATAACATTTAACATATGTGAGATTTTATTTTCCTTCCTTTCCTTTTTCCATTGCTTGTGTGTATGTGTGTGTGTTTGATTTTATCTTTTTTTCCCAGTAGAAAGTAAATTTTAGAGAGTAAAAACACCTTGTTTGTTTTATGGCTATATACTGTATCTATTACTTACTAATAACATGAAGTGAACATATAAGAGAGGATCCCTCCCCAAAATGGAATTATCTTATAGAGGGTGGGTCACGGATAGTACAGGTTTCCCCTGATAAGTCAGTGTTCTAGAAACCCATGTAATCACTGTAACAGCTGGCATTTTTGTAAGAGGCTGTGTCCAGCTTAAGTGAATTTTCTTTGAAGATTCTTTTAGTGTGTTTGCCCATTTCATGATTGGTGATTTAGGAGAGTACCTGTCCATACTGCCATGAGTGTTTAACAGTTTTTGACTAAAAATGGCATGACCCCTTGTACTCCACCCTTTCTATTCACTCAAGCTTGCCCAGAGTGACTTTTTTAATGTTTCCCTCCATTAAAAAAAAAATTTCCCAAAGAGAATGTTTTGTTGATGTGGAAGAGGTAAAACAAAAACCAGGAGAAGCATTAAAAGGCATCAAAAATTAACGAGTTAAAAACACTCTTTTGAGCAGTAGAAAAACATTTTGATAACTGTATTGAATCAAATGGACAACACAGTGAAGGTGATCAAAGTTTAAACATGTGAATAACTACATCTACAATGTTTCTTGTATCTCTTGTATCATGTATCTTCTTCAATAAATTCCTCTATTTTTATTACATGGATGTGTATTTTCCAGACAGACTTTGTATAGTTGTAGATAATACTTTAATCAAGGCAATTTGAGTTAGGGATGTATCTCTCTACATAGTATACAGTACATGATGATCCACCATAATAAGTTTAGTAAAACTGTATGTGTTAAGGAAACAGGTGCCAAGATGGAGTTTGAAGTATAAGAGAGTCTTTGGGGATATTACTTGTGAAAAACCAAGGGGTTTGTGGCAGAAGAGATCAGGGGTAGGCAGGGAAAACCATTAAGCCATAATATCAATCTGACAGCTGTGGAAATATAACAGAGGGGGCAGGGGTCCCCAAAGTCCCCACAGCTCATGGTTTTCAGGGTAGGGAAAGGCAATAATATAGCTTTTAAGGTACTTTGCATATCTATGGCAAATTGGTAACTAGGTAAAAGCTGTGCTGCAGCCCAGGACTAAAGGGCGATGGTAGGTTTAAGATCCTTTTTATAACAATGACAAATAGTGCTTGAGGTCAGCATTTAAAATTAGGGAGAGCCATGAGGATAAAAACAGAGAAGCCACTCAGTCTGAAAAGGGGTATAAATAAGAGACAGCTAAGAGGTCTGGTCTGTAGAGATAGAGCCATGATGTAGCAGACAGGGAGCTTTATACAAGAGCTGGTCTACCATAGGAGAGGGCTGTATGGGTGAAGCAAGGGTGGAATAGAAGAGGGGGATAACTTTGAGGAAGGAGCCTTGTACCAGAAAGGGATTCAGCCTTGTTGCTTGTGGTGGAATAGCAGCTATGTAGTTTGTTGTGAAGCTGGTCCATTGTGAGAAGGAAAAAGCAGCTATGCAGTTTGCAGTCAGGATTTGGCTATGAGGCCTGGGCTAGTAGGAAAGCAGACATGGGGCTGCTGTGATCGTGCCCACTCCTCCTGACTGCGAAGCCACCAAGAACTCTGCCTTGCACCCAGTTTCTGTCTGGACTCTTGGAACTTGGGACATATGGAGAGGATACTCTCTTAGGACCTGTGTCTTTCCTGAACTTCACCATGACCCAGTGTAACAGGCTTTTCTGGGCTATTATATGGAGGTTGATGACAATGTACTCCAAATTCTGAAGGAGAGAGCTAACAGATAAGGAATGGCCAGATAGTGAGCTATTAGGCTTGGTTTTAGTTTATAGCCTTTTGGGGAGCTAGGGGAGTGCAAAATAAATGACGCATTTTTCATTTCCACCAATAACTTTATTGATTTGGGTATTTTCAGTATGCAGGCTATGTCTTGCTATTGGCCTCTGGTGGGTAGAGGTCATGGGTGCTGTTAAACATCCAATGCATAGAACAGCCCCACAGCAAAGAATAATTTAGCCAAAATGTCAGTACTACCAGGAAACTTTACAAACCACTTTTGATATATTTGATCAGTTACAGGAACTTCTCCAGACACTGCACAAATCTTTTTGTTTGTTACACATTTCAGTTGAGTTTGTTTTTACCTTTCTTGATATAATAAGCCTAATATGCAAAAAAAAAAAAAAATGTTGTGAATCTTCTTCCATTTTCAGTATTAAAATGGATGCACAAAAATTCACCAATTTTTATAAATTTCTCTTTTTTAATGCTTGCTAATATGACAGATGTCACAATACAATCTAACAAAATTGCTTCAAATGAAGTTAAAGATACCCAAGTATTATTAGAGCTATCATACGGAAAAATCCAAATGAACTTATTGGCAACCCAATAAAAAGCACTTGTGAGAATTGTCTTCTTTGTTGAAATTATGGTCACTTTTCTACCTTCAAGACCTCCACTGACCACCCCTGCTGATGTGGCTCAGTGGATTGGCACTGGCTTGCAAGTCCAAAGTTTGCTGGTTCGATTCCCCAGCCAGGGCACATAACCAGATTGCAAGCCAGGTCTCCAGCCATGTCCTTAGCTGGAGGCAGGTGAAAGGCAACCATACATTGATGCTTCTCTCCCTTTCTTCCTTCCTCCCTGCCCTTCTCTCTGAAAATAATAAATAAAATCTTAACAAAGAAAAGCCTCCATTAACTAATTAATTGGGAAGAATGGTGGATAATCTCAAAAACAACTAGCTTCTGCTACTTTTAATACTATCCTATCACTTAACAAGGCTTATCACTATCCTCCTATCTTCTAATCAATTCCTATAACCCACCATTACATTTCGATTTATTTTGAATTTTCCCTCTATTCTTATTTTCATCGCATTTTCTCTTTTTCTATGTTGAGCCATCTATTATCTAAGAGACATGATCAGGTTTAAGATGTACACTTTTTTAAAAGATTTTATTTTTAGAGAGAGAGGAAGGGAGAGAAGCAGAGAGGGGGAGAAACTATGTATGGCTACATTTTACCTGCCTCCAGCAGCTACAGACCTGGCTGAAGACTTGGCTTGCAACCTGGTTATATGACCTGGCTGGGAATTGAACCAGCAAACTTTGGGTTTGCAGGCTGGCACCTTATCCACTGTGACACCAGCCAGGGTATAAGATGTGTATTTTTATAGAAATACTATAGAATTTTTGAGTCAGGTGACCCAAGGTATCTTTAAAAAAATAAGTTATTGAGATGCCTATGAAATACCGTGCCAGTTTTATAGTAAAGATTGGGCCTCGGAATGTTAAGTAAGCTGTTCAAGCTCACAACAAGTTTGGAGGGTTTCTTACTCTGCAGTCCATGATCTTAACACTTGTAGCATTCATTTGTGTGTGGCAGAGTGGCAGGTGATGAAAATGAGGGGGATGATTTGATCATCTTATCTATATGGAGCTAGCAGCAGCTCTTTGGGGTTGGAGGCCAGGCTTTAATCCTCAGCATTTATAAAGGTGCTTCATCTTTTAAAACAACCATTTATCTTGTTGTTTCTCATCTGAAGGATTAGTCTCTTATCTCTAATTGGCTGAAGAGAGGGACTTCAGAAGAGCTTGGTGTGTTTGGGCAATTGAGGCCTTCCAATGAGTTACTAAATTCTGAATAGTTTTCTGAGCTTTACTTGGATGCTAATAAAAACATAAATGCGGAGCTTGTGAGACATAATCATTAAAAGAAATACTCATTACTTGAGTGGCTGTTGGAAGATTGGGAATAATGGAAGGAACAGTCCGTTGGACAGTGATATACTGTTGTATGGATTTCTGGTTAATTTATACCCTAAGGCAAAGACAGTATAGCTGAGACTTTGGAAGTATTAAAAAAAAAACAAAACAAAAAAAAAACACCTAATTAAGAAGGATTATAGCTTTAGTATTTCAGGTTTTAACAAATATAAAAGCAATCTAGGAAAATATAAAAGATTAATGTGTAATGTTTTTCTTTCTCCTCCAGCTCATTACCACCTCTGCTACACACTATATTGAGCCACTATGTTCTCCTAAAACTTTTGATAAAGTTCTTTCCTGACCACACCTTTTTCTAAACAATTAGCCATTTAAGAATTTCAGCTAGGAAATAATTGTCTCCAGAACTCAGAGGAACAAAGTCACCAACGTTTCTGAGGTGGGAGGCTGGGTTCTTCTTGGGCAGTAAAGAATTACAAATCAGCAAGCCTACTGTTACGTAAACAAAGGTTATTAGAGATACCAGGAGAACAGGCCTAGCTGAGATGGGTGAGAAAGGCAGAGGCCCTGGTCTCTGGGTCCTGAGGATTTATGTGTATAATTTGTGAGGTAGGGTGAGGTTACTACACATGAATTTGGTGGAAAACAGTGGTGAATACTCCTCCAAGGGAGGGGATGACCTCCTAAGGCATATATGTGAGTGGAGGTCTGTTAATCCAGATTTTAATCTTGCTCCAGACCACCTCTTGTTATCCTGTTAAAAACAGATACCTGGCCAGAAGCGGTTAATTAAAGTTATTTATGAGCTTATTTCTGCAAGTACTATGGATTTTCTCCAGCTCCTCCTCCTTTTCCTGAACTTCTACCTAACATTTCTTCAGTTTCCAGTCCATTAGTGATGCCAAGTTGTTTTAGACTCATGATTAAGTAAGAATTGATTTTCCAAACGAATTGAACAAGTCCTAGTTAGTGATGAAAAACAATAAGAAGGTTTTTTTAAAAAAAAGCAACAACAATTTTTAGGGCAGTTTTAGATTCACTGCAAAATTGAGGAGAAGGTACAGATGTTTACAATATACCCCTTCCATTATACATGCATAGCCCACCCCATAATCAACATCTCTGATTAGAGCAATACATTTATTACAATTTTTGAGTATACATTGATACGTGATTATCACTCGAAGTCTATAGTTCATTAAGGTTTACAATTGGCCTTATACATTCTATGGATTTAAACAAATATATGAAACATCCATCCATCCATCTTTAGAGCATCATACAGAGAAATTACACTGCCCTAAAAATTTTCTGCTCATCTTTTTACCCTGCTCCTGGCAACCAAGTATTATTATTATTTTTTAAAAATAGTTCCATAGTTGTTTTGTAGAATGTCATATATTTAGAATTATATAGTATGTAGTTTTTTCAGATTGGCTTCTTTTGCTTAGTAATGTGCATGTAAGCTTTCTCTATGTCTTTTTATGACTTGATAGTTCCTTTCTTTTTAGTGCGGCATAATATTTCATGGCCTGTATGTGTTATAGTGTATTTATCTATCCTATTACTGAGAAACATCTTGGCTGCTTATAAGTTTTGGCAATTGTGAATAAAGCTGCTGTAAAAATCTGTGTGCAGGTTTTTTCATAGACATAAACTTTCAACTTCTTTAGTATATTCCAATAACATGGAGCACACAAGGCCTGTCCCAAAATATTGGTACGCAAACTGTTTAAATTATATTGACATTAGCTGGATACTTTTTGGACAGATCTCGTATTTGTTTAACTAGATGATGAGACTATTACTTTTGCAAGAAAGCATCAAGCTATCTTTCAAGGTGGCTACACCATTTTGCATTTTTGCCAGTAATTAGTGAGAATTCTTGTTGCTCCCCACTCTGGCTGACATTTGGTGTTGTCAGTGTTTTGGATTTCAGCTATCTTAATGGATGTACAGTGGTCTCTCATTGCTGTTTTAATTTGCAGTTCCCTAATAACATATGATGAAGAGCATCTTTTCATATGCTTGTCATTTGTATATCTTCTTTGGTAAAGTATCTGTTAAAATTTTTGGCCCATTTTTTATTGGATTATTTGTTTCCAAATTATTGAGTTTTTAGTGATTTGTGTAATTGGATTAGAGTACTTTATCAGATATGTTTTTTGACTTCTATGTAGACCTCATTAATCATAATTGGGTCATATTGCAATCTCTAACCTCAGGTGATCCTGGCAAAGTTAGTTTTTACCATTTCAGTGTCTACTGCAAAGAACAGCAATGCAAAGGTGATTGTGAATGAAGACAAGGGAGCCAAACTTTGTCTGCCACAGTGGTAAGTAAATTCAAGTCCTGAATTCTGGTATACAAAATCTGGCTATCTTTTTTTCTTTTTTCTTTTTTTTAGCTGTAATTACTTTACATGTTTAATGAATGCATATTCTTAATTGCAGCAATATGCTTTTGTTAAAAAAATAATTTTATTTATTATTTTCAGAGAAAAGGTCAGAGAGGGGGTAAGAAAAGGAGAGAAGCATCAATGTATGGTTGCCTTTCACCTGCCTCCAGCTATGGATCTGGCTGGAGACCTGGCTTACGACCTGGTTATGTACCCTGACTGGAAATTGAACCAATGACCTTTGGGTTTGTAGGTCAGTGCCAATGCACTGAACCACACCGGTCAGGGCTCCAGCACACATTCCTTTCCAGAAATATACATTGTCCTTGAATACTAAAAATAAAATAAAGCAAAATATAACTGTATCTAAACGAATTTTTGTTTTTCACTTATATATGTAATTCTGTTTATCAAGTAGAAATATGACTTAATAATGATATTTAAATAAGATAGTGATCCTAAGATACAAGTGTAAATCATTACTGGAAATTATTATTACAAAAGGGTGCATGGAGATTCTGTGTAGCTGAATCTGCTAATTGATCCTATTTTCTCCTCTCACCTGTATCGTAGCCAGAATCCTTTGTCAGCTTCTGTTATGCTTTAATGTGGACACATTAACATGTTTCAGCTGGTAGAAGTTGCGCAGAAGTGATGTGTGTCTTTTCCCAGGTTGAACCATGCAGATACTCCATGCCGATACATCATATTGCTCACCCTCAACTATTGTAGCAGACTCTCTGGTTGTAGAAAGTGGTGGAGCCACAAGGTGGAAACAGCCAGGTACAGATAAGAAACACTGACATTGGTCTTTTAAGTGAGCAAGACATTAACATCCATTGTGTGAAGCCTAAAATTTGGGGGTGTTCTAGTTAGAGCATTTATAGCACTGCAAAAACAGATATGTTTGGACAAGTACAGAAAGATAAACAGAGCTCATTTGTAGTCAAATTTGGTCTTTTCCCAGCCTTCTGTAGAGTCAAGACTGGTGGTGTCCACTCAAGTGAAAAGAGATCTTTGAGCATTTGAAATGTCTCTGCTCAATTCAGTTTATTCAGTTGTCTCAAATCCGTCCTACTAAAGCTTTCTTTTAAAATAAGCTCATGTCCATAACTAGTTAGATAAAGTAAGCATAGTTTAATTGGATTTTCTAGGCTAAAGAGCTAAACAATAAAAATGTATGACTAAAGTAAGCACTTTTATTTATCATTTTTATCAAATAAATGTTTGCAAATATCTATTTGAAAAACTTAATGCACTGTAAATTATATACTTTACATTCCTTTATATCTCAGGTGTTATGGACCTGCATTTTCTATAAGAATTACATAATGTCTAGACATTTATGAAACACCAGATTCCAAATTAAATACCATCATAATAAAAATATTTTTGTCAATGTCCTTGTAAATAAGGTTGCCTTCAAACTTTCACAGAGCACATGAAGCTCAGATTAATATTATAGGTTCTTACTTGGCAGCCTATCCCTCCTTGCTAGATCATTAGTTCCTTAAGGACGAGAATCATAATTTATATATCTTTGATTCTAAAGGCCTACAACAGTGCCATACCTACAGTAGACATTCAATAAATATTAGGTAATTGAATGAATTAATGACTTAGGAAAGGCTGTAAACTATAAGGCTATAAACTATAAGCTATGGGTATCATTTAAAGTTTCATTAATAAAAAATGTTTTCTCAAAAGATATTAGTACCAATTAAATTTAAAGTTCAAATGTTGGCATTTATCAATAAAACATTTTGTTATGACATTATGAATAATAACATTGATCATTTAACTGAATGTGATCATGAAGATAATGTTATCTGAAAAGAAAACTAAATAGATGAACTAGATTAGGATGATTGTGACATGGAAGTAATGGTAACAAAAAAGTGTACCTATCAAATATTATTGCCGATGATGATTAATGTTCCAGACTGCCACATGAGGTTACTCCCCTCCATTTATTCTGACCTGACATCCTTGATCTGGGTTGGCTTGTGAAACATGTGAAGGTGTCCATGGGAAATGAAGTCTTATAATTCAGAATTTACCTCTTGTGGCATTCCATAGGCTGCCTCATCTGACTCTGCCTAGCTCTGGCAGTCTGTATCTTCCGCATCCAACTCGTTTTATAGAATTGTGTGCTGTTTCTAATGAATACTAGCTTTCCTGTTCTTCACTTACATGAGCTTCTCTGCTTAGAATGCCTATTACAGGCCTGTTGACCTGGCAAACTCCTCTTGTCTTGTCACTGTGTAGGGTATGATATTGCACCTTCTCTGACTCCTTCCAGGCTTGCCCTACTTCCAAAGTGGTGTAGGCTGCTGCTTATTGAGACATGCTCTAGTGACTTTATGTTCTTTATTACAGTTATTACTCCCTATTTACAATTATGTATTTATATTAGTGTATCTTTTATCTGATATGTGGTCCTTGACTTTAGGGATTTTTTTTCTAACTCAATACATCACCATAGATAGAAAAACAAAAAGAAAAAGAGGGGTAAGAAAAACCCAGCTTTGTGAATGGTCAAAGAACAAATGAGTTGATTCAGAAACAGTTTTGGGTCAAGACAGACTAAATTATATACTCATGATGGCTTCGTAGATCCTCTAAGTAGAGACAATAATAATAAAGGATTAACCAAGAAGTATATGTTGTAAATCCTGAAAACGTTATGGAAGTTCTTACTTTTGTTTTCTAAATCCCATTGAACATAACCACTTGGTATCTCCTTATAAGTCTTTGCTCATCTTTTGGATTAGAGGAATTAGATAATTTTATGTATCATAGGACTTTTGTGGTGAACATTAGTTTTATTTTTTTAAAGGTCCCTTTTCGTTTTTCCCTTTGAGTTCCTGAAGGTATATGCTGGAGAGAGGGACATCACAGACTAAAAGGGTTGCTGCCCCTTAAAAAGTGCCTGCCTTCAAACCCTGCTTTGATTTTTGCCATCAACTATTACATCAACAAACTGCGACTTTCACCCTCCCTGCCTGCCAGGGAGCATTGACAGCACACGGCAAAGCAGACTCAGGTGTCTGTCAAGACCCAACAACCAGGGGAGTAAAAAAGGGATGGATGTAATACAACACCAATAAAATCAAATTGAAAAAAAAAAAAAAAAAGACCCAACAACCTCATCACTTTGATACGGGCTACTTTTTGAGTGGCACATACCTTAAAGCAAGGTGCAATCCTCAAACATCAGGTGGTGTTTTTGTATCTTTAGGGAAGGCACTTTGAAACATGGCTCTTCTGAAGTTTGACATGGAAATGTGATATACAGCGTGTTGAGGATAAATTTTTTAAGTAAATCAGGTCCTATGAGGACTAAACCAAAGGAATGAGGGGCTTGTGAGTCAGCAGGCACTCTTTGATTTCATTCTCTTGTATACCTATTTAAAAAAAAGTTTATTACATGTCTAATGTTTATTAAGTGCCAATACATCTGCAATCACACAAATACACACATATGGTTTTATAACAAATTATAAAGGCAGTTTTTTATAAAAGAGAATGCAGATAGATCAAAATTATAAAGGCAAGGGAAAACATATTTCTGGGTCAAAATTTTTAGTATTATAGTGGGTATGTCTCACCACCCTTGCTCTTATTTTCCTCCATTAAGCATGTGCATAATTCTGCAGGAGTTGCTAAAGGGGAATCAGCTTTGGTGGTTGGACTAACTCATCAGGCCCAGCTTCCTTTGGTGATTGATAACCCAAGTGAATTTCACACCAGAAAAGAAATAAAAGAGAAGTCTTCCTACCTGTTTCATCTTTACCTCTGTGGCGCTTAGTGTATCTGTGCAAAGTGTGTCTATGTATGCATGTACTTATTTAGCAATCATGATATTTCATAATATTTATAGTCAGAAGATAAAATGTTTCCTTGGTTGGAACCTATAAAAATAACTGGTTTAGGGTATACTAAAGGCTTGGATAAATATGAAATAAATAAATCCATCATGTCTCTCACATGGTATATATATGCACACACACATTCTTAGCTTAATGAAGAAGCATATATATTTTTTATAATTCAATCAGTTTTGCAGGATAATTCCAATTCTAGACACTGCACTGAAGCACATTGCTTTGTTACACAAAAAGCTTAAACAACAATATCTAGGTTTATGCCAGCCTGCAAACCCAAAGGTCTCTGGTTCAATTCCCAGCCAGGGTACAGAACAAGGTTGCAAGCCAGGTCTCCAGCCAGGTCTGTAGCTGCAGGCAGGTGAAAGGCAACCATACGTTGATGTCTCTTTCCCTCTCTGCCCCTCTTCCTTCCCCTCTCTCTAAAAATAATAAATAAAATATTTTTTAAAAATCTAGGTTTACAAACTAGCTGTTCAGTCTCTCCATTTGATGGTTAAATTATTTGTTTAACTTTCACTTTGAATGTTCACCATATTACGTTTGTTTCTAGATTTATAAAAATATAAATTGCAAGTCATCTTTGATGTTAATGGTTATATTTTCAGTGTCTATACACATTTTTATGTATATATGCATGCATATTTGTATATGTATATAACAACTTTACTTTTTAAGTTTTGAAACTTTGAAATAGTTGTATTGGTTCTGGTGGGGGTGGGCAAAGGGGGAAAAATTGAGACAACTGTAATAGCAAAATAAATAAAATATATTTAAGAAAAAAATACTCTCAGTTATCCTGTGTTAGCAAGTAAATTTTCTTTTTATGATAAGAAAACCGTTCAATAATTTTTCAAACTAGGTGAAGTATGGATTCTTAGAATGCACTATTACCACCCCCCCCAACTTTTTTCCCAGATGTGTAGTCTCATCTCCATTCTGCTATATCACTACTTTCTATGCGCCTTTATTGTGACACTTACCATGTTTTATTGCAATGTGTTTATTTATGTAACATTGATGACTACTAGACTTTAAACTATTAGGGAAACCCAGGTCTCTATCTTCTCATTATAAAAGCTGGCACACAAAAAATGCTCAAAAGAAATCTTTTTATACATTTACTTTGTTGAATAAAACACGAATGATAAAAATGATATAAAACTGGCCAACAAAGATCACTGACAAGCATGATATTCACGATGCTTTACCTGGTCTTTCTGAGGCATGCAGCTGACAGACCCCATTTGAAACATCAGTGCTTGTTCAGGAGTAAAGTCTTGCTCTCATCCTTTCAAAAGCCCATTTAAAGCTGGCACCATGAGCAGAAAGAATAGTCTGCTCCCAGGGCACAGTCAACAAATGTGGGTACAAGCAAGATGAGAGGACAAGAATAAGAGGAAAAGATAGAAGGAAGTAGCAGAAAATTTTAGCAGCCCGCTTTTGGAAATTTGAAATAGTTTATTTCATTTTGATTTAAAATGTTGCATGATCTTAGTCAGCATCCAATATTAGGCAGGGCTCTTCCACATACTTTTCATAATTTTGTCCCACAGGGAAATGCTATGGAGTGAGCTTCCTTGGAGTTTCTTTCTTAGAACATATGCACTGAATTTCCCCAGCGGAACAGATTCAAGTCAGATCTAAGTTTCTGCGCATTCTGATCTCAATGCAACCAAAAAACAAAAGTATGTCTTTTTTCATTGCTAGTAGGCACAAAATGAAAGTTTAAAGCAGATCTCCTCCCTTCAACCATGATGGCTTTTTCATGTGCTTATTTGTTTTTATTGTTCTCCTCATCCATACGTCTAAGTTTGTGCTGCAATTGCTTTCCGCTGTATCCCTCTGCAAATAGAGACAGAATGCCAACAATAACCACTCTTCAATGCATAGGTCCTTGTTTCATGTCCAGAGTCCTAGGGTACTGCTGACGTCTATTTGGAAGACAGTCCCTCTGAGTAATAATGACTGGTAACGAGCAAGCATTTGCTCTGTGCTGGGCACTTATGCATACTCCGCACATAGTATCTATTTAATCCTCACAAAAATACTATGATTAAAGTACTATTTTTACCTGCATTTCACAGGTAGGAAAGCTAAGACACAGAGAAGTCAGATAAATAATGTAACATGAGAGAAAACTAGGGTTCAAGGATTCAAAGCTAGACAAGTCTAAAGTCAGAAGCTGAACTTTTATACTACATGTTACTGCTTTCTGCTGGGGAAGACATAAGCTAAAAGGATGGAGCTTTCAGACAATTCTTTCTTCCTGTCTTCCTTTTCTCCTTCCCTCTTTTCTCCCTCCTCATATTACCTGTCTCTCTTCCTTTCTTCTTCCTTCCTTCCTTCCCACCTTTCTTCTTCATTCCTCTCTCCTACCCTTCCATTTCTTTCTTTCTGGCTTCCTTTATTGTATTATATCTTTTTAAAAATCTCATATATTTTTAAACATTTTATTTTATTATTTTTAGAGAGAGGGAAAGAGAGAGAGGCAGAGAGGGAGAGAGACATCAATGTATGGTTGCCTTTCACCTGCCTCCAGCCACAGACCTGACTGGAGACCTGGCTTGCAACCTAGTTATGTTGCCCTGGCTGGGAATTGAACCTGTGACCTTTGGGTTCACAGGCCGGCACCTTATCCACTGTGCTACCAGCCAGGGCTTGTTTTTTTTTTAATAAAAGAATACATTTAGAAAATGTAAAACATGTGCACAATAAAACTACAATATTTTTGAGTGTGCCATACACCACATCAGATATTGTAAGTTATTTTACCTTGCACATCCTCATTATTAGTAGCTGCTTTAAAGTCCAGGTTATACCAATGGCTGAAAACACTGCCTGCCTGCTTATTTCATATCAGATGGCAGATCCTATTAGTTGTTGTGATGTATTCTCCTTAAGCAAGGAAGGGCCATCATGAATAGGTACATGGTGAGAATAACAATGGGGCAACACTGCTATAGCTCCTGAGCACTGGACACAGATTGGCAGGAAAATAGCCACAGGAAGAGAGGTATGAAAGAGAAGAGAGAACTGACTCACAAAGTTTTCCCAACTTGAAACATTTTATAGACATGCTTTTCAACATTCATCTTGTAGTTCCTAGAAGTCCTCAGGCACAAATAATAAGCATTTCTTGATCCATTAAAATAGCTCTGTGGTTAGCTCATTATATTCTAGGCAGAAGCACTTTAACTGAATCCGTCTCTTTAATTTATAGTTGATGCAAATTCCTCTGTATTCATGTAAGAAAATAAATTCTAGCCTGTAATGGAAGAGGGAATGATAATCAGTGGGATGCTTGGTTGTCTACATAAGATGCTGTGAAATGTGACCTAACACAGAAATCAGGAGCAAGAAGTGCTCCTGATGAAAAGCTTTTATTATGAGAGTATATTGGGAACTTGCATTCTACCATCATATCTGTTGGACCTAAACTGTGTAGTCAGTTTGTGCATTTTATATTAATAGTTTAAAATGAATCCATTTAGTAATCTGATATCACAAAATTTATTTATATATGAATCAGTTATTATTATTCTATTTTATCCTTGTAAAGCTGAACTGTACAGTTTGGTAGCTACTAGCCATTATGTGACTATTGAGCACTTGACAGGTGCCTTTCTGAATTGAAATGTTCTATAAAATACATATTAGCTATTGAAAAGTATTATAAAATAAAAATATTAAAATTCTCAGTAATTTTTATATTGGTTACATGTCAAAATAGTACAATTTTGGTATACTGAAATGAATAAAATATGATTAAAATATTTTCATGTGTTTCTTTTCCTTTTTAGATCTGGCTACTAAACAATTTAAAATTACATGTGTGGCCCTGGCTGGTGTAGCTCAGTGGGTGGGTTGAGTGCTGGCCTGCAAACTAAAGGGTCACTGGGTTTGATACCCAGTCAGGGCACATGCCTGGGTTGCGGGTTGGGTTCCCTGTTAGGGGCACATGAGAGGCAACCACATATTGATGTTTCTCCCCTTCTCCTTCTTTCTCTCTTCCCCTCTTTTTAAAAATAAATAAATAAACAAACAAACAAATACATAAAATTACATGTGTGACATGCTATGTGGTTCACATTATATTTCTATTGGGCAAGACCGTTCTAGATTTCTCTCTTCTTTCTCTCCAGGTACTTATAGATATTTTGGATAATAAGTAAAATGATAATGAGGTGATGAAAGACAAAATAATCAGGAAGCAAATAATAGATCATTACTAAGCAAACAAGGTAAGGAGAGCAAAAATAGATAAGATGTCATGTCAGATGGATTCTAGACTGAGAAATGCTTGATCATGTGTAAGAAATGAAAGGGAAGGGAACATTTCTGGAAGAGGGAACCGGAACCATATGATCAAAAATGCAGAGGCCAGAAAAATGTTAGTCTGTTCAGAAAAATCACAGATGCCAATATAATTAAAATAAGTAGTGATTAAGATGTAGAATCAAGCCCTGGCTGGTGGCATGGTGGATAAGAAGCCTGACTGAGAATGCAAAGGTCTCTGGTTCGATTCCCAGTCAGGGCACATAACCAGGTCTCTAGCCAGCTCCATAGCTGGAGGCAGGTGAAAGGCAACCATACATTGATGTCTCTCTCCCTCTCTGCCTCTTTCCCTACCCCTCTCTCTAAAAATAATAAATAAAATCTTAAAAAAATGTAAAATCATATAACCCAATGTCTTGAATGTAGGCTAGTGACAAACCATAACTTGCTTCTTTTCAAAATTTTTAAGGTATTAGCAATATTTAGAGGATTGAAGTAATCTTAAAAGATTACTACAGTTTAGCTACTATTGAAAAGAGACTAAGGAGTGGCATCAATGAAAATGGTATCAGTTAGTTGTCAAGGTAAAATGAAATGGTGATTTGAACCAGGTTGGTAGCTCTGTAACTTGTAAAAATGTATATATTGTTGGATTCAATGTATTTTTAAAAATAGAAGCTCTTGGATTTACTAATGGATTATATAAATGGTATGAAAAAATAAAGAGGTAAAGGATGGATTCTAGTTTTTTAGAATTATTGAAATGGATAAGAAGGTGTAACATCAGGTACATGGAAGCATTGCTAATACTGAGAAGCCTTTGACAGAGCCAAGTGGACATGACAGCTGGGATTTGGACATATATGTATCTGTACTAATAAGGGGAAAGGATTCAGGCCAAAACCCTAATAACAACCCATTAAAGACTGAGCAGAGAGAAGACCAAGAAGGAGATTAATAAGGAGAAACTGGTAATGGAGAAAATAATAGGAAAATGTGGTATGTGTGAAGCCAAGGGGAGAGATATCCATTTCAATAGATGGGGATATTGACCAAAATTCATTCCAACATTTTACAAGTCAGATTCAGTGTATTGGAAAAATAGAAGTCAAATTATAGCAATAGAACTAATATTGTTAGTTATAATGTGTTAGATTAAAAACAAAGATTTAGAAAATATGAAGTAAAAACTTCATAATGAATGCTTAACTTCAGGAAAAATGTGGAAAAGATGTTATATGCAGCAGTTATGAAGTCTACATTCTTGCTTCTTCAGTTAAAAGAAACATTTATATACTAATGTTTTCTGCTTAAATATAATTTATATTTGTGAAACATTTAGCTATATGACTGAAGTGTTAGCGGTCCCTGCACCAATTAATATCCCCAGCTCTATAAGATTTGAAACATTTATTTTAGAAATAAATTAGAGATCTTGTCATGGATTGAATTAAAAACCTGAAAGGTTTTATGATTAATTAATAACATCTTAGACTGTAATTTACTATTTATATTCTTCATTTCACTGAAATTTGAGTGGTTGTCCTATCTATATTCTTCACAGCAACTGTATGCTCTAGATCAGTACTATTACTTACCTATAATGGACAGGATCCTAATGAGGAGAAGTTGAGTAACTTGCTAATATCACACACTGATAAGTGGTGTAGATAATGATATAAGATGCCCAGGTTAATTTACATTTCAGGTTAACTTTTTTTCCACATAAATATGTTCCAACTATTCCATTGCATATCATTAGACTTAAACATATATATATTGATTATCTGAAACTCAAATTTAACTGGGTATCCTAAGTTTTTATTTGTTAAATCTGTAAACCCTAGGTAAAACAAATATTTTATCTGGTTTGTCTCACCTCAAAGATTGTATTTTTCCCTCCTACCCTGAACTATTACTCTATTACTCTATGCATTAGACAACAAACTTAACATAAAAAATTAGGGGCAAAGGTACATAAAAGGAAATAATGGGGCAGGGATAACAACATTTATCAATACAACATAAAAATTGTTACTGATTTGCACATTCATTATCATCATCATCATCATCATCATCATTATAGTTGTAATCTATACTGCATATTAAAAACTGCCTAAGGTGAAGGGATTAGGCAAAAATAAAAACTTATAAGCATAGAGAAGAGTATGGTGATTACCAGAGGGAGAGGGAAATGCAGGAAAGCAGAAAAGGAGATAGGAGGATAAATGGTGATAGAAGAAAACTTGACTTGGGGTGATAAACACACAATACAACATGCAGATGATGTATTGTAGAATTTTACACCTGAAACCTGTATAATTTTATTAACCAATGTCACCCCAATAAGTTCAATAAAAATCAATAAAAATAAAAAGAAGCTTCTTGTATGTGAGGAACTAGGCTTCTTGCTCTAAATGCATCAATTACTTTAAATATTATAGATAGTATTTTGATTTAATAATGAGTATGAGAGAGGTCAAGATACTTTTCCAATGTCACACAGATAAGAGTGATTTCAACACAGCAGGTGCTCTCATGATTTAACTTAAACTGCACTTTTTACAATGTAATTCTACAAGATAGTGGCTCTCAAACCTTAGAGCCGTACATCAAAATCACCCAAAGAAGGACTAATTAAAACACAGATTTTTTTAGCCCAATCCTCAGAATTTCTGATTCAGTTGTTTTGGAGTGAGGCTTGGGAGTTTGCATTTCTAACAAGCTTCCAGATCATTCTCAAGCCCCTGGTCTGGAGATTTCACTATGAGAACCACCTGCATCAAGTAGTTCTGTCTCTGGGCTTGTCTTAGTCCAACCGAGCTGCTGTAACAGAATACCAAGAATTGGGTGGTTTATAAACAACAGTTATGGAGACCAAGAAGTCCTAGATCAAGGCACTAGCTGATTCAGTGTTTTGTGAGGTCCTGTTTCCTAGGTCACATATAGTTTTTTTTCTCACTGTGTCCTCACTTGACAGAAAAGTGAGGGAGCTCTCTGGGGTCCCTTTATAAAGGCACTAATTTTATTCATGAGGGCTCCACCCTCATGGCTTAATCACCTCCAAAATGTGCCAATTTCTCATATTATTGATAGAGAGATCTTAGTAAGATCACTGAGGAGAAGTAGGAGGGGTCATAGAAGGAGTTTGCTGAGGCCATGGAAGGCAGCCTAGGATGGGACTGGCTGAGAAGCTGAATATCTCCAGAACAGATGGAAATAAAAAGAAGGTGGATCTTTGTCTCAGGAGCTTTTCTGGCTCCTGAGCTGGCTTTCTCTCAGGCTGGGGCTCTGACTCAGCCTCTTCTTCCTTGAGGACGCCTGGATGATGGTGCTGCAGCTTCCTACATTTTACATTTTCCAATGGACAGTATTTTGTATGAGAAGGAACACCAGGCACAGCCTAGGATTAGACTGACCTGGCAGAGGGTGACTGCTTTTGAATAAAGACTCCTTTTTTTTTTTTTTTTTTTTTTTACCACCAAACCATTGCCTCTGGAATTTTGTCTAGACTGGTGGCAGCAGGTAGAGGGACCCCAACTTGCTGTTTGGTAACACTATAGCATTAGGAGTTAGATTTCTACATATAAATTTTAGAGACACACAAACATCCAGTCACAACAGGAATTCTTCTATCAACTACTAAAATTTCAGTGGAATGAAGACTAAAAACATACAAGTCATATGAAAAAGAAAAATAGTACCTTTGAAAAGAAGACAGAATAGCAAGGTGTTTTGCAAATGTTTGAGATCAGGCAGGTCCACTCAGGATTTGGGCAGATAGAAAAAGATTCATGGAATCATCAAGATACCTGACATGCCTTTGTTGTATCCACTAGGACAATGGCCCTAAGCAGAAAGCTCTTACTCCTTATGAGGTCTGTCCCAGAAGTACAGGCCGCTCAAACTGTTTTAATTATGTTGACATTGGCTCGATACTTTCAGGACAGGCCTCAAATGTGCTCTGTGCAAACAAAGCCTGCTGCATGCCAACAATGTAGGACATCTCTCATTGCTTAATATTTGCTGAATCATTACCATCTGGATGTCCAGGTGAGGGAGGCTATTTTCCCCACACAAGGTGAAATTATGAAAAGCTATATGGTATCTAATAGGAATATGTGAGAACGTTTAAATCAGACTCAGAATAACTACAATATCAGATTTATAGATATAGAGGGATCTAATTAAGGGACTGAGAGGAAATGAGTTTATTACTAGTTTTATGTGTAATGTATGTAAACTGATCCTCCCTCCAGAAAAGAATATAGAAGGACTTAGCTTCTCTTTGACTTTTGAGAGAACAAGTTTTCCTCTTTAGCATAAAGTAAGTCACTAAGAATTTAATTGGATATACAGTTTTTCCTACTGAGTCTTAGACTAACCTTCTCTTTAAACAATATGGGATTGTGTAAAAAAATATCAAAAATATATCATAATCTTTTTATGATATATTTCCCTTTAAGAAGCCAATATAAGGAAACTATTATTGACAAACTTACAAAGATATTAATCACAACATTGCCTCTAATAGAGACAATTAGGAACAAAATAGACAGAACTGTATATGAAAGCACCTCCTTAGAATTCTCCCTTGTGCCACTTGATGCCTCCATTGGTCTTTTCGCTTTCCTGAGCTGGTCATCCTCCTCTTTACCCCAGAGCCTCACTGTCTGGTTCCTTCACATACTTCATGCATCACCTTAAATGAGACTGCTTTGTATTTTTCTATTTCATACAGTTATAGTTATTATAATTATTCATATATACACATTGTTGACTTAATGTATAAGTTGTGTTTACCTTCAACTTATCATCTCAATGAGGTAGTAGTCATTTCCGTTCATTTAGTAGGCCTCACACAGCATCTATGACCTAGTAAGCAATAAGTACTTACTAAATGAATTAATGGATAAATTATTTTCTAGATCTTTGTTTTATACAATTTATTTTTCTGGATTCTATAAAACCTCTAAGATATTTGATGTGAATAATGCCACATACTGTCCCATGTCAGATGACACTGTGCAATTGCTATTTTCTAGGAGCCACACTATTAGGTTCTGATTTGCAAAAAACAATTTAATTACTTCTCTGCTTTAAAAAATAAAATATGAGTTAATTAGTAGATAGGTTGAATTGAAGCATCTATTTGCCTGTTAAATTTTCATCAACCTCACTAATCAAAGAGAATGCAAAAAGTTATCATTCAGTAATAGATTTTTTGAAAAATTCAAATAAAAAGAGGAGATGAGCAATGCATTATATGCCTTTTTGGGTCAGTGTCTTAGGCATTGAATACTTGCATGGACTAGAATTTATTTCACCATATACTTGAAATTGTCAATTAATTAAAAGGTTCAAAAATGAGCCCTTAACAGAAAAATAGATTCATTTCCCAAACTTCCAAGCAAGCAAACAAAAAACAATTTTCAAGTGAAAATACTAAGCAAAACATTAAATTATGGTACTTTTTAGTAAAACAATCAACCTAATAACCCACAATAAAAATTATAAGCACAGGCCATTCTGGTCTAGTAATAATTCTTTATTTGGACAAATTCTTCTGCAATTATAGAACTATACTCTTCTTTTATAACATTTAGTTTACTCTTTATTGATATTATTTTTGTTTATAAAATCTTGAAGTTTGGTCATCTGCTATAGTTTTAAATTCAGTACCTTGCTTATAGTAAGTCCTTTGAAGTATCTTTAAAACTAGCTTGAGGAATGAACAAGAATTAATGGGAGTTTGAGATTTATATCTATGTTTGCACTATCTGAATGGCATATTAATGTATTTTACTTTATTATTTGTATCAATAAGATTCAATCAGAAAAACAGAACCAGCAGAAGATACATATTAGGAGATTTATTTTAAAGAAATAAAAGATTTGGCTTCCATAATTGCTGGGGCCAGGAGGTCATGCCCCAGATCCATAAGGCAGGCTGTCAGGAAGGCAGGTTGGAACTAAGCCATAAGCTCAAGTTGTGGTCCAGGACCAGTTTTCTTCCACTTCAGGGAAGCCTCAGTTTTCTTTGCTTATTGAACCTGGCCTATCCCGATGACCCAGATAATCTCATTTACTTAAAGTGAATATATTATAAACTAAATACCCACAAAACATTTCATAGAAATGCCCAGGTTAATGTTTAAAGTACTGAGGACTACAGCCTAATCTAGTGGATCCATAAAACTATCACACCATCACATTAGTACTCCTATGAGAGCTAAAATACCTGTGTTTTGCATGATATTTAAAAGAGAAGGTAGTTGAAAATTATATATATATATATTTATGTATACATATATGTATACATATACATATATATATGTATATATATATATACAAACTAGGAAGCCACAAAGAATTTGTATGAAGTGAATGTTTTCAACCATATCCTTATGAAAAATGTCTGGTTTTGCTCTAAATATTTTGGCACCAAATATTCAATAGTCTATAAATTCATCAATATTTTCATGAGTCTAATTTTGATCAATTGGGAAACTTGGAAAAGAGCAAATGTGGAAGAGCAAGATGATGAAGAAGGGTAAGGTGAAGGAGATGGAGAGGAAGAGAAGGAGAGAGAGCGAGAACTTCTTGTAGGAAAATAGCAAATAGCTTTAAAGATTCTCTCTTTCTGCCTAACAGTTGTATCTTTTTTTCCTGTTAGTTTAAGATTTAGAAGATGTTTAGTTTCTTTCAAGCAGAAATTATTGGACCAGATTACATGCAAATTCTCTCTGCATAAACGGAGAATCAAAAGAGAGTTGAAAGCAAAATAGCCAATTGCTTATAATGAGAATTTCTGACCTGCTTCTCCACCCCTTATTTTGCCTCAGCTTGAGACTTTGCATAATAGAACATGGATATATACATTAATGTATTGATGGTTACTCTCTGACTTCTTTTCTGCCTTATTCAAGAATTTATTGATGTTTGATATTTTAACAGTGAGATTTTCTTTAGTGTAAATAATGAGTAAAAATTTTAAATACTATTTCATGTGAAAGTATATGAATACTCATGTATGATGGTTTACTCTGTACTTCTAATTGTAGAAAATTAGGAAAAAATAGTAAATTTTTACTAATTAAATAGGACTATACTTCCATCTTGAGGTCTCCACTGTTACCACCCAGGTTCCTATGTTTTCTTCGTGAGAGTCATTCTTTATTATCTATAAAATGGGAGCAATGACGTCACCCTCAGGTAGGTTCTGTGTTGAACATAAATAATATAGGTGAAGTGCTTGGCACATAGAGTGAGTACTTGGTAAACATTAGTGCTCATAAAAATGAAATTTCACCATTTTTTAATCTTATCCCATAGTCACCTTAAGCTCTGCTACTCAAAGTGTGGTTAGCGGTCTGCAGGAGGTTGTTAGAATTGTAGAGTCTCCAGGCCAAATGGATCAGAATCTGATTTTGAACAAGAATCCTAGGAGGTTCATTAAAGTTTGAAAACCATTATATCTAGATTCCACTTGTTTGAATTATTTTTCATAATTTTGGGACACACCTAAAGATGTCCTATCATCTGATCTAATTTGCTTGAATGGAAATGAGGCTGAGAATTCTCTCGTTATTAATGAGTCTTACTTTGTCTTTGACCTGTCATACTTTATTTAAAATGTACGGGTGCTTGAAATTGATCTATGTGCAACGGCCAAGTAACTTGGAGTTCTAAAACTAGCCTTCTGGTTGAGAAACATTCATTCTAAAAAAATATCTGTACTTACCTTTCTGTAAAAGTGGAGGTTTTCACTTCAATATGTCTATAAGAGTAATGTCAAGTAATGCAGCCCAAGCACATTTCATCACTACTTAAGTTCCTTGTGCGTTGAGTGCCCGATACAATAGTGTAGGTAACAGAATTACTGCTTAACAAATTACATCCAAGTTTCCCTGAGATGATATAAGCAAGATTTCATTGTTGTGATAGAAACAATACTGTGAAAGAATGAGCCCCAAGTGTCTGGAGATTAAGGCAGATTGTCAGAGAAATTTAGTAGTGTGTAGAGCTGGGGTACTGTTTATTTATTTTTTTAATTTAACCAAGTGTCATATGGAAATTTGTTACCTATTTTTATTTCAAAGGCATTGGCCTGCATCTTGTCTCGATTAGCATCCCAGCCGAGCTGAACCAAAAACTGAAGTCCCTTTGAAGCTCCATGCCCTGATTAGCGCTACAGGATTTGTGCAGTAAAGCAAGAAGCAGGCCCTTTATTTACAATGGTGTTTGTGTGATCACAAGAGAAACAACTGTTTCTCAGAAGAATGGCTTTTCCAGCAGTGAAGATACTTGTGTTTTAATTAATTTTCTTCTATTAGTCATTTACTCAGTGCTAGCACTCTATTCTTAGAATTTGAATGCCCACCTTAACTGAAATACTCATTGGACATATAGCCAGGATACTTACATTCTAGCCTCAACCCTGGTACTTTCTAGCCATGTGTCCTTGGAGAAACCATCTGTCTGGGCTTTAGGAAAACCAGATTGGATAATCTCTAACGTCCTTGCCAGTTAAAAATGACTTATCAAGAGAATACCAAAACATATCAACAGAATGCCAAAGATATCATTTAGGAAGCCCATGAGAAATTGCAGTTAAGTATGAAATTGTTTGTTTTTGCTTATATGCATTCATGGAGAAGGGCCCATGGCTTTCATCTGATTCCTGAGTGGGTCTGTGACCCAAAATTGCAGAATGAATATAACAGGAGCACAAATGAAGAGTTAAGGGTGCCTATTTGAAAAGAAGTTTAATATGATCTCCAATGATAACAAGTTTTATATGTTAAATGGAATTTTAAACATATACTTCTAAAATTTTAATAGAGATTTAAGGTCTGATAACAGCACAGACATACATGCCAAACACACACACACACACACACACACACACACACACACACCTGGGATAGTTTATCCTGTTCTTGGCTAATCCTGTGAATTGCTTTTTATTTAAACAATTAAAAACTGATTCAAACTGTTAAAAATACTACTTTGGAGGCAAGCTAGGAGTCATGGAAAATTAGAGAAATATTTTTAAAAATCAACTTGTACAAGAGAACTTGAGGTATGTTTTCAAGGATAGAGCTGCTATTCTGGAAAAGAGTAATTTTAAAGGTGTAATTTTTTATAACCGAAGGATCTTGACAGTGCTTTAGATTTATTCCTTTTATATTCTTCCAGAATTGAATTTTATCTAATGCCATATATATTCTTGAAGAAAACGTGATTTTTCACAGCAAAGTCTCTTGTTTATCCTGTCATTTGAGAGTATCTTACCGCAAACATGTCTGTGCAAGTTAATTTGTTTTTCATGTGTCTTTCTAGAAACTATTATCTGAGATTAGATTTAGTTCTGTGAATAATTTTTGAGTCACATAATAATTTTCAAGGTGTTAGGAAGATTTAAAATATTTTTTTTTTGCAAGTAAACACTACCATTGTATGAAATTCTGTCTTTCTGGGCTTGTTGTTTTAATTCCTATTTTATTTGGGTGTTAAGTAAAGAGATTTGTGTTTTCAATATTGCCTTGCGGTTTTATTTTTAAAACTGCTTCTTAAATCAACATGGAACAGATGGAAGCTTTGTTGCTTAAACGAGCAACTACACTTCAGAGCAGAAACTAAAATCATAGTCTCCACAAAGAATATAAGAATCTTCCATAAAATCTAAATTTTCTTCTTAGGAGCATTCCAATTGCATTCACAGATTTTCTTTATAAAATAAAACAATAGTTTTATTTTATACACATCTCCTTTCCACCATCTTTTATTTCCACAATAAAAAGCAAATCATCAATGTCTTTTCACCTAAAAATGATTATCCTAATATATCTGCTGCGGGATAGATTTTAATGGTTAGAATTTTTGTCCCAGTCTCTCAACCAGTTTTATCGCAGGGAGTATGAATGTCAAGCTCCCAGGAAGCTATGGACATGACTGTTCTCACTGGGAGAAACCACGCTGGTAAGGGACGGGACTACAGAACCAAATGTTTGGGAACCAGGAAATGCACACCCTTTTTCAAGGACATTTTTCATTATATAGAGATGAATGTACCTAAGCTCACACAACCTCCAAGGAACAGAAATAAAACACCACCATTATCTACTAATCCGCTTTGAAGTCAATTGTATCCACCCTTTTACTCAGTATCTCAGCTGAATCAGGTTCAGAGACTGCTCCTATCTTCGGGGACAAAGAAAGCAATTGGAATTTTAGCTGTGTTCAATTTAGAGTTTAGACTTCGCTGATAATTTTTCTTGGGCTGATAATGAAAGTTGCTGGCATATTGCCCAGCCTGGATAGTTATCTATAAATAAATAAAGTTGTATGCTAGTTTGGTCCAAAAGAACAAAATATAAGAGCCTGCAGCAGACAGGTGACATGCCTACAGAGTCATTTGTGCCACGATGAAAACCAGAACAGTTAGAGAACATCAATGGAGCATGGGGATTAATAATAAGCTCAAATTAAAAGCATATAATATACTTTTATATATTAAAGATTATTCTCTTTCAAGGATATTTTTCCTTCTTCATACTTATTTAATTAGCTATTGGATTAAAACAAAACAAGACAAAACAAAAAAACTGATGCCTGCCTGACTGGTGTGGCTCAGTGGATTGAGCACTGGCCTGCAAACCAAAGGGTCACTGGTTTGATTCCCAGTCAGAGCACATGTCTGGGTTGCAGGCCAGGTCTCCAGTTGAGGGTGTGTGAGAGGCAACCACTCATTGCTGTTTCCATCCCACTCTTTCTCCCCGAACCCTTTCCCTCTCTCTACAAATAAACAAAAGGAAATCTTTAAAAAAAATAAATAATTGATGCCTATTTGATTAACTAAAGGATTGCAATGGATTTAACATAATTAACTCCTTTTTCTCAATGTTGTTTGGGAATAGAGCAAGAAAGCAAGGGTCCTGCAATTGTTGAGTATACAGCTTTAAGTTTCCTTTTTTTTTGTCGGTGTGTTTTATTGTTTGTTTTTTTTGGAATGGTGGGACTTGGGGTTCTTAGGCACGAGACCTGGGTTAGGAGAATCCAGGCCTGGCTTTAGCAGCCCCCATGTAACTGCTGGTGTCAGGGGCTGCCTGACCCCAGTAAATCAGCTGCCCCTGGCGCAGTGACTGCCTGTGTCCTCCAACGGTATCCTTATCTGCGGACAGGAATTTAGCAACTTCTCTGTTCTCAGAATCAACTCCAACTCCCCCTGCCCCTAGACTCAGGTGACTCAGGAGATGGCAACTGTCCAGCCACCAACCTGCTGGCTATACAAAGGGGCAACTTAGCTTATCCTGTACTGCTCATGTAGTCCAAGTCTCGGAACTCCTTTCAATTCAGTCCGCTTTGACCCTAGCTGCTGGTGTCTGCCCTGACCCCAGCCTGCTGTGTTGAATACTCAATAAACCAGGTCGTTCAGCATTTGGCTTCTGGCCTTCTCTATCTCTGCCGAACCTCTACCCCCAAAACCTAACCGAGATAAAAACCAGAAAATGGACACCACACAAATAATGAAAATAAAGGCAGGATGAGTGCTGTGAGAGGCAAAGTACAGAAACTACTCCTAGGCTAAACCTCCATCTGCAACTATTACCTTCCCTCTTTTGTTGACTGAGTTCTACTTAATTTTCACGTATCAGGGTAAAAGTCACTTTCTCAGACAAAGTCTTCACCTAGCTTTGATAACCCTCTGGTAAAGTTCATGTACCCTAAGCTTTTATTTCATAGCAGTTAACATATTAGTATTTATATAATTATTTCACCAGATTGAAAGTTCCAGAAGAGCAGGAACCAAGCCTATTTTGTCTCTGCCACAGCTGAATGTCTCATGCTGTGTCTGACAATGGTAATAACATGAAACAGCTAGTATGTCACATACTGTGTGTTGGACACTTGTTTTATATTCAAACTTATTTAAATACCCCAAATCTCTTTGGGGTAAGTATCATAATATGTACCATTTTACAAATGGAGAAACTGAGGTAAATAAAACTTAAGTTCTACAGGTGTGAAGGGGCTAAAAAATTTTGTGTCTAGTTTGAATTTGTACTCTTAACCATTTTATTATACTGCCTTTATAGTAACTCTTTATTGAATGAATGAATCAATTAGACAAACGAACACCAGAGTGCCTAGCCTACTTTAGTAGGGATGAAAGGCCTTTTGAAGCAGTGAGAGGTGAGATGAGCCCTGAAGATAAGAGAAATGGAATTTAGTCCAAGAGATATGAAGTATGAAGTTAGGCAAGGAGGGTGGATGTACAGAAAAGTATTTTCAGTAAAATAAACTTAATGGATAACATTTTGGAGAAGAGTAATTACAGATATTCTATAAATGAGTACGGACACATAGAAAACAATGGAAATTAAGCCCTGTCTGGTAGCACAGTAGATAGGCGCCATCCTGTGAACCCAAAGGTCACTGGTTCAATTCCCAGCCAGGGCACATAACCAGCTTGGAAGCCAGGTCTCCAGCCAGGTCTGTAGCTGGAGGCAGGTAAAAGGCAACCATACATTGATGTTTCTCTACCTTTCTTCCTCCTTCCTTGCCTGTATTCGCTTTAAAAATAATGAATAAAAATCCTAAAAAAAATAAATAAAAAAGAGTGGAAATTTATTTAATCTGATATGTGTGTCAAGTGTGAAAGATATCTTGCTGAGATATGAGGCTGCTGACCCAGGCAGGGACTAACACATGGAAAGCTTTATAAATACTTCAAAGGTGACTGAAAAGCTTTGAGGAGAGAAGTAACCCAATCCAATGTGCATTTTGATAAAATATAAAAGTATTCCAAGGAAATAGGATCAAAGTGAAATGGGAAAGCTGCTGTGGCACTTAAGGTAAAAGCTTTGGTGGCCTGGATTAGCATGTTGGAAGGCTTGTTTGGATGTCAGCTATGTTTTGGACTTCAGAGACAAGAAGACTTAGCGATTGGATATAGGAACTGAAGGAAGGAAGAAGTTAATGTTCCAAGTTATTCAACTAAGAAGCTGGAGTAAGATCCATGCAAAGATCAATGCAAAGTTTGAAGCCCTAGGGTGGTGTTCCAGTGACTGTGATCATTAGTAGTGGGGTGTGTTTTTCTTGAGTTTAAAAGATAGGTCTGGGCTGGAAATGTAGATTTGGGATAGTTTAATCAGCAACTAAAGCCATGGGAGTCCAAGGCAAGAGGAAAGAATGAGCAGAACAGGTGGTTCAGAGCTTGTCGAAGTGAACTACAAACGCATTAGCCTTGCTTACTCTTAGGTTCCTTTCTATAAAATGTCAATACATTTGTATTCCACAGTGTTGAAGTTAGGCTGCTAAGAAACAATTATGAAAACCTGGCACATGGGAAACATTTACTAAAACTTTTTTTTTTCTGTTTGCTTCTATATATTTAATGATTCTCTTTTTAATGTAATCTAAGAAATGAAAAATGACATTTAAAAGATTTTAAAGTCTGAGATGAAAATAAAGGATCAGCTGTGTCTAACCAATTGTTTAATGTGTCATTGGGATTTTAACTTAACTATATTTTATTTCTAAAATTCTACTTAATTGCTTTTCAATTTGGACCTTATTCATATTTTCTTATGTTTTTTAAAATTTTCTTCTAATTATTATAAACATACTTGTTATTGACTGTCCATCAGAGTTCAGTCAATAACAAATATGTTTCCAGACATACATCAGAGTGTGTATGTTACACGTCCAATGATTATGGTTGGAATTGGTAGAAAAATGACAGGATTCTATTTCCTAATTAAATGTAGATTTTTACTCAAGCACCCAAAATAAGAGACTAAAATTTGAAAATGAAAACAAAACAAAAAAGCACTAAAAACTGATTTAAGATTAACTTTTTATTCCACTAGCTTTGAGTGTTTTTTTCTGACCTAAAATATATGCATTTTCTTTTTTTTTTGGCAATGATCTGAAGATTGGAATCTGTGTATCCTATGATTGCAGAGACAAAGTAGGTATACTAACAGAAAGAAAGGTATCTTTCCTGATCCTAATTATTAAGATCAAGAGGCTCTAGAACAGACTCTAGCAGATGATTTTCATAGACTAAAAAAAAAAACATAATAAGATATCCCTGGCTGTGTGGCTGAATTGGTTGGTGTATCATCCTATACACTGAAAAATTGTGGGTTTGATTCCCGGTCAGGGCATTCACCTATATTGAGAGTTCGTTGATCCTTAGTTGAGTCACATGTGTGTGGCAACAGATCAACGTTTCTCTCTCACATCCATGTCTCTCTCTCTCTCTCTCTCTCTCTCTCTCTCTCTCAACAATGAAAATAAATAAATGAATCAATAATTAGATATTTTTCAGTAGATTCTTTATGATAATATCTTCAAATCAGCTATTGAATATGGTGCATAAAATGAACTCTAGCCCTGGCTGGTGGCACAATGGATAAGGCACTGGCCTGCAAACCCAAAGGTCTCTGGTTCGATTCCCCAGCCAGGGCGCATAACCAGGTTGCAAGCCAGATCTCCAGCCAGGTCCATAGCTGGAGGCAGGTGAAAGGCAGCCATATATTGATGTTTCTCTCCCTCTTTGCCTCTATCCTTTCCCCTCTCTCTAAAAATAATAAATAAAATATTTTTAAAAAATGAAATTTAAATGTAGATAATTACAAAGATGCATTATTCCAAGTATAGGAGCTGGATATAAAAGCATGGCCTATGCTTTTATAAAAATTCAATGAAAAATTTGATCAGGTAAATTTATTAAATTATCTCCCCACAAAATCAATGGGGAAAAAGGCAACACAGTTTCTGAATTGATAATTTTACACATGCACACACACATACACCCCAAATTTCTGCTTCCTAATTCATTCTAAAAATTTGCTTTATGTTAGCTGAAGTTCAAGAGTTTATCAGTAACTAA
The DNA here is from genome assembly GCA_004026585.1 of Noctilio leporinus. Classification (NCBI taxonomy): domain Eukaryota; kingdom Metazoa; phylum Chordata; class Mammalia; order Chiroptera; family Noctilionidae; genus Noctilio; species Noctilio leporinus. The sequence goes on along the minus strand of PVIW01006020.1, from coordinate 5,061 downwards.
AATGAATTTTTTGCAGACATTGTGGTTGTAATTCATATACTTCAGGTTTAATGAAAACGTTCATCAATCTAAAATGTGTGTCCCACAGTGGAAAATTATTGTATAATTTTTTTTCTTAAGAAAATCTACAGTTCATTGGACACATATAGCTTCATCTTTCTATGCCCATTTAAAAGCAGTCCTGAAAAGTCGCACATAAATTTATATCAAGTTAGAAAATGTCAAGTACATTTAATTTTGTTTGACAATTGATAATTTCTTCATTTAATTTATTTATTCTTATTTCTTTACATGTAAAGACCTGTCTTCAGATTAATATTCAGACATCTATAAAATAGGCCAGCTTTGAGACTTGGGGAACTAGATTCTCTGTTCCCTTAGTGTCACCAGATGTTTCTTTCATAGCCCTTTATAGAACTCTTCTAGCTCTTGGTGCTTTAGAGATCCTGCTGGCATCTCTCCAGTTATTCTGAATCTGTCCTTTTTACCTACTCCCTACTCAATTTTTCTTGTCCACTTGACTGTTCCAGAGAGCAACCCTTTTTGCCCTCAAGCATTTCACATTCTGGCCAAATAAAACAAAAAGAGTCAACTTTCATAGACTATAGCTATGTTAGTGGCATTAAAACTGTATTTTGGCCCAGCCAGGGCACATAATGAGGTTGCAAGCCAGGTCTTCAGCCAGGTCTGTAGCTGGAGGCAGGTGAAAGGCAACCATACACTAATGTTTCTCTCCCTCCCTGCCTCTCTCCCTTCCCTTCTAAAAATAATAATAAATAAAATCTTTAAAAACAAACAAACAAGCAAAAAAACTGTATTTTGGTATCATGGAAGATAAATTATTGACTTTACCAAGAATGTGGAGATACCTGTATTTTATGAAAATCATTTGAGCTTAGCATTGAGGAATCAATGAATGGTTAAGAATATGGTCTCAGACTCATACTTTGTAGATATAGAAGGATGTGTAAGATAGTGAAGGAAGTAAAGCAAGTTGAATTTGTGAAACATGCAAAGGCACCTACTGTGGGCAGGGGGACAAGTAGTTCTGTGTATTTAGACTTTAGGACACAGAACATAGAGTAAAAGCAACAGCAGGAAGCAATTACCATACTAAGAAGTGGGGCAGAGGCCATCTCAAGCAACTGAATGAATGCTAAGGAATTTGGGTTTTTCAGAAGTAATGAAAGGAGGGTTCACTAGTTCAAGTGTATATTATCGAAAATTAAGGTTGATAGAAAAAAGTATTGCAAGTGTTTACATGAGTGGTCTTAAACTCTAGGGCATTTAAGAGTCATTTAATAAACATATTAAAATGAAGCTGCTAGATTCTCACTCTGTGGTGTGTGGCTCAGAGATCTGTATCCAAGCATCCAAGGTGATGCAGTAAGTACTTCAGGAGAAGCCTTTCAAGGCATCTTATGAACCAACTTGGAGGAAAAAATAGAGTAAGGAATTGTGTAGAAAGTAAATGGAGCAGTAGAAGTAGGAAAAAAATGTTAACCAAGAAGTTGGGGATGTAGGAAGAAAAGATAGAATGGTTAAGAATATGGACTCAGGCCCTGGCTGGTGGCACAGTGGATAAGGCACTGGCCTGCAAACCCAAAGGTCGCTGGTTCAATTCCCAGCCAGGGCACATAGCCAGGTTGCAAGCCAGGTCTCCAGTCAGGTCCATAGCTGGAGGCAGGTGAAAGGCAACCATACAGTGATGTCTCTCTCCCTCTCTACTCCTATCCCTTCCCCTCTCTCTGAAAATATTTTTTTTAAATTTAAAAATAAATAAATAAAAAAGCATATGGACTCAGACTCATACTTTGTAGGTTTGCATCCTGGCTTTGCCACTCATTTCTGTGGGGTCTCAGGCAAGTCATTCTGCACGTCAGTGTCTCCACATGTAGAACAAGAGCAGCCAGTCTCTAGCTCAGGTTTTTTGACTTTTATGCAATTGTTAGATGTAAAGTGTTTTAACTAATTCTTGAAGAAAAGTGAGTGTTTAGTACATTTTAACAATTTTTATTATTGCTGACATTATTGTGAAAGGAGTTGGATAAAGAATATATTATTTTAAAATATCCTCCAGGCTCTGCCTAGAGGATAAAAAAAAAGATGCCTAGTGCAAAAATCCACTCTTGACTCCATATCTCAGAATTTGAGGGATAAATGTAATAAAAGACACAGGTGGGGTATACCTTGCTGAGAAAGAAAGAATGATACATTTTGGAAGCAGAAAAAAGGAGAGAAAGAATTGAAATTCAAAATGTATCCTTATTGTCCAAATCTCTGAGTACTATGGTCCTAGGAATTTGATCAGATATCAAGGTTAGAGGATTTCTCTAAAGTGATCCAGCAGAATTCTTGTTAAAACTGGACTTTAGTGGCCAAGGACAGAGTCTAAGGTTAGGACATTGATGTTAGAGAACCCCGGCATCAGTTACCTTAAGGAGAGAGTTTTAGCTCCCTCCAGACTATTTCTTCTGGACTATGCTGGCAACAGCTTTATGAATCTATGCAACTCACTTAAAATATCACAGTCTAAGAAAAAAGAGTATTATAAATTCTCCAATATTATAGGGCCATGTTACAGTCATCTCCTTTATTGAAACTTCCCTTGATCTCAAGAGATTGTGGCTCCCTTTTTTCCAAGTCTTCTAGAATATGAACATATTTTGTCAAGCATTATATTTATTTATTTGTGTAATTATCTGTATCAATAATACACATTCTAACTAACTCATTTACTCTTTGAGAAAGCATTCTATTACCTTACTTGTCTTTGTCTTATACATTTCAAATAAAAGATACAATAATATTTGCCTTAAAATCAGCCTCAGTAACTAATTGTTAGAGTAAAAATGAATTAAAAGTATTATAACTTGAATTATTTTATTACCTAAATCCCTTCAGATTACAGAAGAAGAGATTCATCTTTAAGATCATCTTTCCTACTACACAGTGCCATTCTTCTCATTTCTCACCACTGTCTACCACTTAAAAAAGTGTTTTTAAGAACAACTCTTAAAAAGTTTGCATCAGAAAATATTCTACAGACAAAAATCAGCTTCATCAGGCATCCTTTCACTGTCAGTTCAGGTTTTCTCCTTAAGTATATTCCTACACATTTTCATTTACATGTATATGTGGTGCTGAGTGCACTCCACATATATTATTGATACCTAGAATCTGAGGTATAAAATTTTGAATTAAAAACAGACACTAAATTACACAGCTTGGTGCCAGATTATCTAAGACAGTGATTTGTATTCCTATTGAACTGATCATTTTTGGAAGCCTGAGGTGCAATATTTTACCTGCTGTCTCTGTCTAAGAGAAAATTTACATATTTGACAAAATGTTCACATTTTGATGAAATTTAAATTAATTATACCTACTAAAACCTTATTTTATTTTTAAGTAAATTTTGTTGATTATGCTATTACAGTTGTCCCATTTTTTTTCCTTTGCCTTCCAATTGATTCCTTTTGACCCCCTTTGCCTGGTACCCCACTTCCCTCCAACAATCCCTTCCCCCCGTTCATGTCCATGGGCCATGCACATAAGTTATTTGGCTTCACCCTTTTATATGCTATTCTTAATATTCCCTTGTCTATCTTATTCCTACTAATTATGCTTTTAAAAAGATTTTATTTATTATTTTTAAAGAGAGGGGAAGGGAGAGAGACAGAGAAGAAGAGAATCATCAATGTGTGGTTGCCTTTCATCTGCCTCCAGCTATGGACCCAGCTGGAGGTCTGGCTTGCAACCTGGTTATGTGCCCTATCTGGGAATCAAACCAGTGACCTTTGGGTTTGCAGGCCAGCACCTTTAATTATGCTTTTTTATCTCTGCGCCATTACCTGTTTCTCCCCCTTCCTCCTCCCAGCTGGTATCCCTCCAAATGATCCCCCTACCTATGATTCTCTTCCTGTTCTGGTTGCTTGCTTAATTTGTTTTTATTTTTTAGATTTAGTTGTTGATAGTTGTGAGTTTGTTGTCATTTTAATGTTCATAGTTTTGATCTTCTTTTTCTTAAATATGTTCCTTTAACATTTCATATAATAATGGCTTGGTGATCTTTTAGCTTTACCTTATCTGGGAACCACTTTATCTGCCCTTCCATTCTGATTGATAGCTTTGCTGGATAGAGTAATCTTGGTTGTAGGTCCTTGCTTTTCATCATTTTGAATACTTCTTGTCAGTCCCTTCTTGCCTGCAAAGTTTCTTGTGAGAAATCAGCTGATAGTTTTATGGGAACTCCTTTGTAAGTAACTCTCTTCTTTTCTCTTGCTGATTTTGAGATTCTCTTTATCTTTAACTTTTGGCATTTTAATTATGATGTGTCTTGGTGTGGTCCTCTTTGGGTACATTTTTGGGGACTCTCTATGCTTCCAGGACCTATATGTTTATTTCCTATATCAAATTAGGAAAGTTTTCTTTCATTATTTTTTGAAATAACCTTTCAATTTCTTGCTTTTCCTCTTTTCCTTCTGGCAGCCCTATGATTCTGATGTTGGTACATTTAAAGTTGTCCCAGAGGTTCCTAAGCCTCTACTCATTTGTTTCCAATTCTTGTTTCTTCTTTCTGTTCCAGGTGAATGTCTATTTCTTCTTCTCCTTCTTCTTCTTCTTCTTCTTCTTCTTCTTCTTCTTCTTCTTCTTCTTCTTCTTCTTCTTCTTCTTCTTCTTCTTCATCTTCTTCTTCTTCTTCTTCTTCTTCTTCTTCTTCTTCTTCTTCTTCTTCTTCTTCTTCTTCTTCTTCTTTCATGTGAGACCTATAACATTTTTATTTGTTAAAAATAAAGTTTCAGAATAAATAGATCTAAATGTCACTTTTCCAAAAAACACCAAAAAGTAGTGTAAAGCTTCTCCTTATTAAGTATAAACTTTCATTTTGTGATGCACTGCATCAATGTTTTGCGTACATCTTGATGCAAAGGAAATTTTAAGTTGTATCTTGTTCTTTAAAAAAAATTTTTTAAGAAATGAAAGGGGGTGACTACAACCACATTCCAAGAAAATTTTCCTCCAACAAAGCATATTCTTTTTTTTTTTTTTTTTTTTTTT